>VZQC01012836.1:1722015-1847163 GCA_009823505.1 Rhizomys pruinosus
ATGAGTGTTTGATTTCCTTTTTCATTTCCTCTTCTGATTTCTTTAGTATTTCTACTTCTTTTTGGAGCTTCTCAATCTCTTCTTGTAGCTTTTTGGTTCGCTGGTTGGTTTCCTTATCTTTTTCAGCATGGGATCTTTTCAGTGTTTCTACTTCCTTCTGGAGCTTGTCATTCTCTCTCTCTAGGTCCTTCTTGAGTTCTTCATTCTCTTTTTTTAGTTCTTTGATTTGTTCTTTATAATCTTGTATTTCTTTAAATATGTTCCCAATTGTGTTTTTGATATCTGTGTCCTGGGGCGTGCTCAGAGGGATCTCACTTCAGGAGTCTTCCATAGGGTTGGTAGAGCTTGAAGCAGGATTATCCTGCCCCTTTTCAGTGTTGTCTCTTCTTCATGTTCCTGGCATATGGGCTTCTCCTTGCCTGTATTCCAATGTGAGTCCTAAATAACTCTTCACTGTGTTGAAGGCTTGCTTTGCTTGCCTCCTTCAGATGCCTTCGTAATCCCAGTTGGGGGGGGCTCTTCACCCAGTCCCTACCTGCTTTCCTTCTCTTCCTTCCGATGGCCTCAGGAGATCTCAGATCCATATGTCAAATTTTAATGGGATTAATTTCACTGAGAAAACAGATACATGAGTTCTAACAAGCAACAAATTTTCCTTTTCTTCTTCTGGAGTTAAAACCATTGATATACTGAATCTTAATTCTAAAAAAGAACAATAACATCTGATTTGGAATATTTCTATTGTGGATATGCCCTGTAGCATGGAATAGTTTCAACAGAATACATGCCTCAGATAACAGTAACAATGTCCCCTTTCCTCTCCAATGTCAAATAATAAAATGTATCTCAGAATATTGTTATGTGTCTAGCAAAATAGTTATCATATTTGCAAAAATCATTTGAGTCCTACAAAGTTCTGGTCAGTTCCTACTATTTGGTCATTTCTGGAGAGGCTTGATGAAACTTCAGTTCCAAAATGATAGGTCCTAAATGATATCAGGGAAATTGTTCTTTCCAAACCCATTGATGACACAATGGTGAAGTTTAATAGAGAAACATGCATGAAGGTACTTACAGAGAATATTCTTTGGGCAAAGACAACTGCATCTCTGAGAAGGTACAGCATAAATTAGCTGCCAACTCAACAAATTTCCTTCATAAGTTTCCTGCTTCTGCCAACATTTCTTCTCCTGTGTAGAACTACAGAGTTTCCCCAAAGCCCTGAAAACTGGAGAGAATGCAGAAGCTGTGTCTCTAGGGTAATATTACTCTCTTTACTTTTATCACAGACCTACATCAATATATACTGTTTGGCTTCTCGCCATGTTAATCATAGGGCTCAAATTATTTTGCAAGTCACTAAACTATTTCTTTCCGTGATGACTCAGAGTTTTGTTAGACAGTAGAACTTTAGGCATTAGCAGTATTTTCCTCTATTTCGGAATCTATGTTCTTTTTGAAATGCCTTCTACAATGATCCCCTTGGCATGTTCGATGGCCATCAGTGCACATAATTATTTCTTAACATTGGTCCACCATATGACAGCAACAGTCCATTCTACTCATCAATTGACCCAAAAATGGTTTTCTGCTCATAACCGTCAAACACTATAAAGTCTTTCCATAAAGAAGTTGGCAATTCCAATAATTGAACACCCAATAAACTGAGAAAGCAGTTAGATAGGAACCACATATACCTTTTAAGAAAAATCTCATTAAGGGCTCCTCAGTAAAGCCTACAACCTCCCCAGGCATAAGTATTTGCAATGTCCTGTAGCACGTTTACACATGTCCTCCTGTTCTGGGTTTGTAATAGCAAACCAGAGAAGGACTGGTGGATCTATAACAGTTATGTCACTGTTTAACTTGTGCGTGCGCACACACACACACACACACACACATACACACTTATTCCATCTTGGTACCGGCTTCAGCTTGTGAATGTGTAATACTAATTACTGACAACTCCCCTGAAACTGTCCAAATAATAGTGCATTTCACCACCAACCAAAAAATTGCCTATTATTCTAAATTAGTCTAACTCATTCTAGGGTTGAATTTTTCATGTCATAATCCCAAGAATATTTTTTCAGTAATTGGGTTTAACAATTAATTCAGGTGTGCAACCCATTGCAGTTTCAAACGTATAACTGGATCAGAGTGCACATGCATCTCCTTTCACAAAACTCTTCAGGAGGATTTCAACACAGGGAAGTTGTATTTTTGGGGGGAGGGGGTATTTTTGAGACAGAGTCTCCCTTTAGTCCCAGCTGGCCTGGAATTCTCTATGTAGACCAGGCTGGCCTTGAACTCACAGAGATCTGCCTGGCTCTTCCTCTGGTGTACTAGGATTAAAGGCATGTGCCACCATGCTCAGCCCTGGGAAGTTGTATTTTAATCAGTAAGCATATGAATGTCAGTAATATCTTTTCAAATCCAGCTTCAGAATTGACCTAAACTTTTAAATAAATACCTAGATTCTTTGTCCAGAATATTTTCCTTTTATATCATGAAATATATCATGAAATTTTATAGATGATGGCCAGCTTCAAGAGAGTTGTAACTTTTCTTTGGAATTCAGCATGTGTGGGAATAATCAATAGAATCATTGTAATTAAGAATGAAAAGGCCTTCAGCATGGAAGAAATATTTCCCTCAAAGACCAGGTTGCTTAGCACAGCATTGATATGAGACAAGGATATGTTAGTTGGCTATATTGTGTCAACATTCTACTGAACCTCAGTATCTTCACCCTGGATGGAAGCATGGGCTGATGGGCTGACTACTGTGAAGCAGCTGAGGCAGTGTCTATTACTCTGAGGCTTTAAGAAGCAAAAGGCTTCTTGCCTTTAAACTGGGATACCTGCAAGAAGAGAGGTGGTAAGGCCCTGCTGTCAAGGACCTGATGTAAGCATGGGAAAGATGTATTGAGACCGCACTTGCAAGTGTACAGTTGGGCTCTGGAATACCAGAAATTGTTACCAAAGGCAATAAAAACTAAACCAATAAAGCAAATATAGGTCTCCTTGAGTCAAGCAAGACTCCTCCATCAGCACCAGCTACACCTCACCTGCATGGAAATACTGTGCAGCAGTGGCAGCCATACGCCCGTATATCCCAAATCTAATTGGCTATTAGCTCTCTCCTTGGAGGAATAACCCATGGCTGATGCCACAAGCTTACATCCTCTAGTGGTTAGGAGATGTTATAAGCCACAGTAAGACCCTGCCATATTTTACAGAAAAAATGTAATTCATGGATTAACATACCATCCAAACATCTGTGTCTATAACAAAGTAACCTACCATAACAATTAGTACTGTTTAAATATCTGTATATATAATTGCTTGTGCTTCATTAGTAGGATTGAAAAGTTATTCCTGGACAAACTGTCAGCCCATGAAAGGAAACAGCCAGAATTGACCAGAGTCCAAAACGACAGCTCCAGAGAAAGTAGACTGTTTTCCTTCTCGTCCACCTGTGCCCCTTTTCTAAGCCTAGGGAACAATCTGCAGAAGAGGGGGCGTGGTAGAATGTAAGGGCTGCAATTGGGGCGAATGGTGAAACAACAGCAATATAGTCTGGACACTTATTTGATCAACTTGATTGAACATACAAGCCCCTCCAGCTGGATGGTGGGACCCTTGGGCTGTGTGGGTTTGGGCACAACTGCTTGCAAATTGGTTTTACATGAAGGATGCTTGTACTCATAAATTATTACTTATTGTTAAAAAATTAAAAAAAAAGAAGTAATAGAAAAAAAAAAAGAAGCAACAAGACCCATCCATTCTGCTTCACTCATTGATCTGTAAGCTGATTCCTGCCAGGGGCAGGCTCTGCATCTGACAGCTACAGTCTTTTAATTACCAAGGCTGTGTGCTTAGAGATCCAGTGACAGATGTGCAATATCCACTCTTTCATGTACCCCTCTTCCACAACTACACAAGATTGTATTATAGTGCATCCTCAACTTAAATTGCCCAAAGGTGATAAAAGCATATTTCCCCATCACCTGTTCACCTATCTCGTAGTTTCTTCATGGGATTCTCCCAGTGTAATCTGATGCAGAGTTGTATGGCAACCTTAGGACCCACGTGATCATAAAACATGCATTTCATCACTTTTTCATTCACAAACTGCCTTGTGGCTCTACCTATTATTGGATATATTTCATTTCTGTCTCTACTATTTGGATCAGTTAAAACCTCTCCTACAACAACTATAATTATAATGTGAAGTTATGTTTCTTTCATTGTTTCATTTTTGTTTCTGACCTTGCTATCTAAATTAGTTGTGACTGTGACTGATTTGCATAAATTAGATATCTATCCTATTTTGGGATATTTTGGAAACTGCCGAGCAACATTCATTTAGTCTCTTTGTGGTGCTTTGTTTCAAAGAAATTAAAAAGATTAGTAGTTTCAACAATTATTAACCACTAGTGCTATTTTGATTACTTTATTTTTGAGAATTCCACACATGAGTATTGTATCAGTATTATTTTCAGACACACTTAGTTCCCCTCAAAGTCCTTCATTGTTCCCTTCTTCCTCTCCAATTTCATGTCCTCTGCTTTATTATTGTAACATGTGTACACATTTATAAACATATACACATATATGTGTATATATTTGTAATGCACAGAGTACATTTAATGGTGTTCATGTGTATGCATGCGTAGAGCTGCTTACTTTGGATTAGGTAGCTATTCAGGAAGATAGACCATGGAGAAACCTGACTGTCCCTACTCTGACCTCCATTGGTTGCCTGAAGTTCTTCATCTTGATGTGGGACCCTGTGGAACTTTCTCCATCCATACTGGCATGTCATCTGATTTTGTCATTATGCAGATCTTGATAGGCTATCATACTGTGGAGATATTAAGGGTGGGCGTGGTGAATACAGTAAGGAATTACTTTGGTCTAACAAAGGGTGAGCAGTATGTTCTTCCCCAGGGTCTGTGATCTCTCCAGCCATGTGTATTTGGATATGTTTAAAGTATCATGCAAAGATTATCTACAATTGAGTGGGCCTTAGTTACAATTAGATAACTGTTGACAGTGCCCAGGGTAAAAGTGACACTAAGGAATCTAGAGATAAATCACTGTAACAGTTATTGCAATTTGTTGTTGTTTTCTTTTTTTTGGGGGGGGGGAGTCTCTTTGAGACAGCTGGCCTGGAACTCTCTATTTAGACCAGGCTGACCTTGAGCTCAGAGAGATTCAACTGCCTCTACCTCCTGAGTGCTGGGATTAAAGGCATGCGCCACCACACCTGGCACATTATAAGTTTTAGTGGGAAAGAACTACTGGCTGGTTTTCTCCCTTGGCAGCTCTCAACTGAGTACCTTCTTATTTTATCAGAGCTAACCTTTGTGGGGGAGGCTTCCAATTCAGCTCAGCTCAGTTTCTCCTAGTCTTTTGTCTTTAGCAATAGGGCCATACCTTCAAGTTCCATGAGGCAATCAAAGGCTGTGGAAATAGCCTATATAATTTTCAGTGTCTCTAGGAGTACTCAGCCCAGCAATGCAAAAGGAGGCTTCTTCCTTGCTTGCCAAAGGTTATTCTTACATAACCTTCAACAATACACTCATACTTGTGTGTGTGTTTCTGTTTATGGGTGTGAATTTTCCAGTGAGCTTATGAAATGATTTCCTTTGATTTTTTCACACAAATTTAGGAAAGCATTTAACTCTCTCATCTCTCCTGGTGAACAGCCATCCTTAATCCATCTGCAGTTAATGTTTCTCCATTTCCCAACTCTTCTTCTTAATAAAATCTTGGCCTTCCATGCGGTTCTCTCTCAAACCCTTTATTTATTTATTTATTTATTTATTTATTTATTTATTTATTCTTCAGAAAACCGTAAGCTCACCACTAACAATCTGCTGGTAATTCCAGCTATTTTGGGTGATTTCATCATTTGATCTCAAACCCTTTATTTGATCTCAAACCCTTTTATCCCTGCTTTCCCATGGTTCCCTTCAACTGCCCTGCCTTCTGAGGTTACTTCAGTATGTATATTCACATCTGGAGATGTGGAACTAGGACAGAAAAATGATGAGGAAGTATACTGTGTTTGTTTTTCTGAGTCTATATTCCCTCAGTGTGGGAGTTTAAATTTCCTTCCATTTACCTGCAAATTTTTTATTGTTTTCTACTTCTGAGTACAACTCCATTATGGACATGTACCACATTTCTATTATCCATTCATCAACAGACAGACATTTATGCTGTATCCATTTCCATGCTGTTGTAAGAAGGCTGAGGAAGCATTTCTACAGTAGTATGTGGAGTCCTGAGAGTATGTGCCAAGGAGTTCTATAAGTGGGTCATATAGGAGGTTTATTCTTAGCTTTTCAAGAGTTCACACTGATTTCCATAGTGGTTATACCGGTTTATAATCACACCAACAGTGCGCGAGGATGATCCTTTCCTCAGGTCCTCGCCAGCATTTATTGTCAGTTATTTTCTTGAGCCATTCAGATTTGGGTAAGATGGAATTTTAAAGTACATTTCATTTGAATTTCCCTAATAATTCAGGATTTAAAATAATTTTAAAGTATTTCTTAGACATTTTTCATTTATTTACAGAACTCTCTTCAGATAAATAGGCATTTTACTTGTTGTTTGTTTTATTGATTTTTGTGTATTTTGACTTTATAAATTCTTGAAATTAATTCTCTATTATTTGGATATCTGGAAAAATATTCTCCCCTACACTGTGACCATTCACATCACTCTACTGATTGTTTTCACTGCTCAACCAAAGTTTTTGAGTATGACCAGGTCTAGTTTTTTGTTTTTTTTTAAATGATAGCATTAATTTCTGACTGATTGATTGATGTGCTATTGAGAAACTTGTCCTGGACTTAGATCTTGTAAGATACTGCTTATTTATCAAAAAATGGCAATGGTTAGATGTCCTTTGGTCATTTTTTTTTATCTACATGGAGTTGATTTGGGGACAGTGTAATAGACATGGGTCTAATTTCATTTTTCTGCAACTGGACATCCAATTTTTTCAGGGACATGTGTTGAAGGGGCTGTATTGCCTCACTGTGGGTCTTTGGAGTCTTTGTCAAATATCATGTGAGTGTACCTCTGTGCATTCCAGTTTGTATCTTCTCTGATGTTCCTCGTGTTCCATTCATCATGTCTGGATTTGTACCTGTACAATGCTGTTTATTATTATTTCTCTGTAATATAGCTCAAGATCTGGTATGGTAATCTTGTGAACATTGTTAATTTTTTCTCAGAATTGCTTCAGATAACAGGGGTCTTTTGGCTTTAACGTGAATAATCCAGTGGTGGTTACTGTTTATTTAAAGAATGCTATGAAGCATGGCATTGAATTTGTACATTGCTAATTTACACAATATTCATTTACTAACATGTGACAATGGAAGATGCTTCCACCTACTAGTGTTACCTGTAATCTCCTTTTTCTTTTTTTTTTAATTTTTTTTATTAATTTTTTATTTATTTCTGTATGTGTATGAACGTACTGCCTGCATGCAAGTCTGTGCACCCGTGACGTGCAATGCCGCAGAGGTCAGAAGAGGGTCTCGGATTCCCCTGGAGCTGGAGTTCTCCTGGAATTGGAGTTTCAGACGGTTCTCGGCTGCCATGTGGGTGCTGGGGATCAAACCCGGGTCCTCTGTAAGAGCGGTCAGCGCTCTTAACCACTAGGCTATCTCTCCAGCCCCTGTAATCTCCTTTTTCAAAGATTTAAAGTTTTCATTGTAGACTTACTTGCCATCTTTGGTTAACTGTGTACATATGTATTTTCTAGGCTATTGGGACTAGTAGTGTTTCCATGATGTCTTTCTCTGACTGCTAGAAGACTGATAATATTTCTACATAAATTTTGCATCATGTCATGGGTTCAAATGTGTTGATTATTTCCAAAAATTTTGTGGTGGAATTTTTGGAATTTCTTATGTAATATCATACAGCCACAAAAAGCGGATAATTAGATTTATTCTTTTCCAATCAATTCCCTCTGAATTTACTTCTTTTGTCTTAATGCTATAGGTAAAGATTAATATTGAAAAGGAGTTAGTATTGTTGTAGTGCCTGTTTTGAGTATTAGAGAAATTTAGACTTCATAGAAGTAGTTTGGGAGCTGTTCCTCCATTTTGATCTTTTTAAAATAATTTAAGCAGTATTGGTTTTAGAACTTCTTTGAAGGACTTATAGCATACTGCTCTGGTTTTTCAAAATTTGGGCTTTTTATTCATTAGGCTCTGTATTACCATTTCCATTTCTCTTTCTATTATGTCTGTTTAAGTTGTTGATCTCTCTTGGGTTAGATGTGTGGACTTCTGTACTTCATGTTAGTCAGAATGGAGGCAAGATGAGATAAAAGAAGGGAGAAAGACACACAGAAACAGTTACGTGCTGAAGGAAGAAAACAAGACAATCATTAGGCTGATAGACCATCATCATTTTTTCCTTAAATTTTTTCATGTCTTTTGTTTTCTTGATCTTAGTCAGTCTTATTGGAATGAGATGATACCTTAGAGTGGTTATAATTTACATTTCCTTAATTATTAATGATGTTGAACACTTTTTGAGATGTTTTTCGGCCATCTTTACTTCCTCACTGGTGAACTCTCTGTTCAACTCTTTACTCCAGCTTTTGAGTCAGTTATTTGTTTTCTTACTTCTTTGTTTTTTGAGGAGTTTATATATTCTGGAAGTTAATGCTCTGTCAGATGTATCCCTGGTGAAGGTTATCTCTCACTCTGTGTTTTCTCTTCACTTCCGTGATTGTTTCTTTTGCTGTACAGAAGATTTTGAGTTTAATGAGGTCCCACTTGTCAACTGTCGACTTTATTTCCTGTGCAGCTGCTGTCTGATTTAGAAATACTTTTCCTAAGCTTATGTCTTGTAGGTTGATGCCAACTTTTTATTCTATCACCTTCATAATTTTGAGCTTCACATTGAGGTCTTTGATCCAGTTGGAGTTGATTTTTGTACAGGGTCAGAGGTAGAAGTTTAATTTTGTTCTTCTACAGATGGTAATCAACTTTTGCCAGCACCATTTGCTGAAGATGCTATCTTTCCTCTAATGAAATTTTTTGGCACCTTGATAAAATGTGAGGGGCTGAGATTGTATGAGCTCAAGTTTGGATCTTCAATTTAGTTCCATTGGTCAATAGGTCTGTTTTCGTGCCAGTACCAGGCTGTATTTATGACTATATCCTTGTAATGTAGCTTGAATCTGGTAAGCTGATCACCCCTGTATTGCTCAGGGTTGCTTTAGGTATTTGAGGTCTTTTGTTTTTCCATATGAATTTAAGGATTTTTTTTCCAAGTCTGTGAAGAAACTCATGGGGATTTTAATTGGGATTGCATTGAATCTGTATATTAGTATGGGTTGAATGGACATTTTTACTATATTAATTTTTCCAATCCATGAGCAAAGGGGTTTTCCATCTTTTGATGTCTTCTTCAATCTCCTTCCTCAGGGGTTTAAAATTTTTGTTGTAGAGATCTCTGTTGTCTTTGGTTAGGTTTGTCCCCAGGTATTTTTTGAGGCTACTGTGAGTGGGAAGGTCTCCTTATATTCCTTCTTCAGTTGCTTATTGTTGGTGTAAAGAAAGGCTACTGACTTTTCTAGGTTAATTTTGTATCCAGACACTTTACTGAAACTCTTAATTGTTTCTAAGAGTTTTCTGGTGCAGTTTTTAGCACCCCACAGTGGGTGCTAAACTATCATATCATCTGCAAACAGGGATAATTTGACTTCCTCTTTTCCAGTTAGTACTCCTTTAATTTCCTTTTTTTGCCTTATTGCCCTAGCAAGTGTTTCAATAACTATATTGAAGAGGAGTGGTGATAGGGAGAAGCCTTGCTGGGTTCCTGCCTTTAAGGGGAATGGTTCAAGAAAACAAAAGACGCCAAATGCTGTAGAGGTTGTGGGGAAAGGGGACCACTCATTCACTGCTAGTGGGAATGTAAACTTGTACAACCATTGTGGAAAGCAGTGTGGAGAACCCTTAAAAAACTCAAAATGAGCCTACCACCTGACCCAGCCATACCACTCCTGTGTATATATTCACAAGTCTCATCCTACTGCAAAGATACATGCACATATGTGTTTATTGCAGCCCTCTTCACAATAGCAAGAAGCTGGAAGCAACCCACATGCCCCTCAACTGACAAGTAGATAACAAAAATGTGGTACATCTACACAATGGAATTCTATGCAATGGTAAAGAAAGATGACATCATGAACTTTGCAGGTAAATGGATGGAACTCAAAGCCATTATGCAAACTGAAGTAACACAGTCCCAAAGAAACAAAGAGGAAATAGTGTCCCTCATTTGTGGATGCTAGCACCAAATTCCCCCAATTGAAAGACAAGCCAAGCAAGACTATTGTTATATCTCTTCCTATCTGAAAGCAGCTGTGATGTTATAATGTGAATCTCTTAATGAGCCCTGGAGTTAACTTACCACATACCTTCAGACATGGTGATTAATGTATATGGCTGAAAAGTATATATCCATATTTTAGAGTAATATAAAATTAAATGGAATATGTGTAACTCCTAAACATATATCGGAGTTAACATACAGTTTATTCGTCGAGGACATAGCTCTGGTATGTGTGTGACGTTTATATAGGCATATTTTGGAGCAATACAATGGGGAGGTAACCACAACAACATAGGTACTGGGTCAAAGAATGGACTAATAGAGTTAAATTCTGCCCAAAACAATGGACCTTTATAGAGAAAAACTTTAAAAAGACTGAGAGAAAGATGAAGGACATGTATGGCAGAATGCATGATCTGGGATGGGGGGAAGGGAAAGGGGAATGTGTTTAAATTGAACTGAAAAATGATATTTGAAATACACAAAACATCAATAAAAGTATTATTTAAAAAGTTTTTCCTTGTATTTATTAGCTATGGAGCATTTGTATCAAAGCCTGACATCCACAAGGGGTGAGGCCCCCATCTCTACATCTCAAGGAAAAGAGCACTGCTAATCAAGGCAATGTTTCTATATAACCTCACGTAAAATATACCTGCAGAAGATAACTTGCTCAATTTAAGACCAAAGTCTACTATTAATCTGCCCCTGAGAAAAATGTAGATATGATCTAGTCTCTGTCCCACAGATATCTACTAGTTATAGGATTTCCAAAAGCAAGGGTGGAAGGCAAATTGTACACTTTATCTTCTCCTCCAATTTAGCCAAAAGATAAAAGAAATAAACAAGACCATTTTCTTATTTGAATTTTAATTTTGATATCTCCAATAATTTTCTGAGCTATTTCCTGTTTTCCCTCTCTTCCCGTACTTCTCAATTTTCTCTTCATTTCCTGATCTCTACTTACTACTGGTACATGTATATACACATTTGTGTATATATGTAAACAACGTACTGAGTCCATTAATAGTGCTTGTCTGTACATGTGTTTGGGGCAGAATAATTAGGATTTGATAGCCTCTCTGAGAGCTGATCCTTGGCCAAAACTGATTCTTCTTGTTTAAGCATCCATGAATTCCCAGTAGCTCTACATGGAGAGTGATAACGGTGTGACATTCTCCAAAATTACATGTCAGCTGACAGTGTCATTGAGTGGGTCTTGTGTTGATAACCATGTCGTTGAAATTTCACAGATGTAGCTTCCCTGTCCTGGGTAGAAAACACTAAGCATAGGCACCCTGATTCCCACACTCATTCTCTACTTCCCCAGGATGTTTCCTTGGGAGCTGTGTGTAAATTACATGTATACACTGGGGATGAAGGAATCAGGGCCACTTATTCTCTGGATTTTGACAAGCTGTGACTCTCTGTAACTTTTTCCAGATTTGGCAGAAGAGAACTTTCTTGAGTATTGAGAGGTATCCTTATGTGAGTGTATGTTATAGGTAGATAAATTTAAGAATGTAGTTAGATATTGTATTGGTTTGGGGAAACTGGAGCATGTGCTCTCTTTTGTTGTCTGTGATCTCTGCACTCACATGTATTTCAATAGCCTTCCAATATCTGGTACAAATTAGTAACTGTTCACAGGTCATATTCCCACTTAGACAGCCATTGGTTACCAGTTTAAAAGTGCTGGGATTTACCTGTTAAGTGTATGTTGGTGGACCCCTCATTGCTTTGCTTCCTATGCTTTTTACCTGGGTTAGACAGTTAATTGCTTTTGACCCTTGACAGCTTTCCCATACTATGAAAGCTTGTCACTCAGTCAGAGATTTATCTGTCCACTCCAAGTTGATTCTCCAAATTCTGTGTTCAAAATGTGCTCTGTGGTGCGATCAGGATTAGGGTCTCGTTTTCAAGGTCTGAGAATCAGCCAAGGGCAATGGCAATAGCCAATACTGTTTTGGAAGACTTTTCTTTTTACCCTGACCGACAATTGTAAGGGAGGCTTCTGAAGAAGGAAGAGAGTTTGGTAGATAGTCTGTGGTTAAGTGGTGTATCATTGATACTCTGTGTAGTATGATTCAAACTGAAATATAAATACTCATATATGTATGTACACATGTATATATTATATACACTTTATTAAGAATGATTATAAAAATTATCTTTCCTTATGTATATATATAGACTTACTAATTTTTATCACTACTTCTTTCATCTCCTTCTGCATTACCCACCCTACAACCTCCAAAAATTGAATAGATGTTTCCTTTTTCTAACTATCAAAGAAAGAATTCTTCCACAAACTATATAGATTAGTCTTTGAACTCAAGAATGCAATATATCTGGACAGTCTAAGGCTTATATCCACTTACCCCCAGAAATAAATAGTTAATCTGACTCAAATGTACATACAGATATATTCTAAACACTATCCTGCATGTTTTTATAACTAGGAGGATAGACACAGGCATTAGTGAAAGAAGAAAAGTCCACTTTTCTCTCTGCCTCATTTCACTCAGAAGATAAAGGAACAGAAGAAGTGCATTTTCTTACCTCTAACTTTTTCTTTCTTTTTAAATGAATTTTCCCTGTATTTAATACATAATTTTCATTAGTCTTCACTGCCTTTTAGCCGCTTCTCCTTTGGTACCCTCCCACAGCCCCTTCCCTGGACTTCATAAGTTTGTCTTAGGGTCTATTTG
Source organism: Rhizomys pruinosus (assembly GCA_009823505.1). Lineage (NCBI taxonomy): Eukaryota > Metazoa > Chordata > Mammalia > Rodentia > Spalacidae > Rhizomys > Rhizomys pruinosus. The sequence goes on from VZQC01012836.1 coordinate 1,735,115, forward strand.
GCCAAATTTCCCTCCCTGGCCATTCCTCGATGCCAGTTCATCCTCTGAGCTATAGTCAGCCTATCTGGAGTCCCCCACTTAAAGAAGGCCAGGTCTTCCTCCCCCAACTGTAATGATGCTGATATTTCTTCAGGTCAGTGCTGGGCATTTTGCCTAGATGAGCTTGAATTCGTGCTGTGTATGCTGTAAGATGGCCTGGCTGTCCACCTGCTTGAATTGGTGCTGTGTATGCTGTAAGATGGCCTGACTGTCCACCTGCTTGAATTGGTGCTGTGTATGCTGTAACATGGCCTGGCTGTCCACCTGCTTGAATTGGTGCTCTGTATGCTGTAAGATGGCCTGGCTGTCCACCTGCTTGAATTGGTGCTGTGTATGCTGTAAGATGGCCTGGCTGTCCACCTGCCTTCTAAAGAGGCCATGAATGTAATGCACTGACGATCTGAGTCTATCCACAATCTGAGTTTTCCTCTGCTAATCAGTTCTCTCCAGATGAAATAAATAGAATATGATATGTGTGGGAAGTGGAGGAGAGTTCTTATGCACTGACTGGTAGGGAAGTCTGTAAGTCTAACAACATTGCCAAGAGAAGATAAAAATAGTCCTGGGGTGGACATGAAGCAAAGGATGGATTGGATGCTCACTCCTATGGTGAATGTCTGATAATGAACTTGAGGTTCTGGTCCATTCTGGAATTCTGAGAACAAGAAGAAAACGGAACAGGTGGCAGCCACCAGGAGGTCACATCATGATCCAGGTTCACTGCCCTGCTGAAGTGGGACACATGCAAGGGATTCTCATGACAGTTGGTGGAAATCATATTTTGAGCTCCTTTTTGTCTCAGTATGAGTTTGAGTGATGACACTGATGGAAGAAGTTCAGGGTATAGAGAGGGATTTGAACAGGGAATCTCTTTGAGAAAGACTCTATCCCTTCCTGTGTCCCCTGGACATGTGCCTTTCACTCTACTGTTCCCCACGATAAAGGCAATTGATTCCTAGGGAAACTTTATTTTGATATTTATTCAGCAATTGGCTTTATGAAATTACTCTGAGTTTGGCACCATTTTCACACTTGTTATTCTATTCTGTGAAAGACTCAAGCCTATTTATGGAGAAGAGGAAAATGGAGAATCACTGTGAGAAGAAATGAAGTCTACCTTCCCTGCACAGGGATGTTTATAACTGATGCGTGGACACCATGTGGTAAGTAGTTTGATTGTGACAAGAAGTGATGTCAGAGACCCAGTGGCTGGATTCCACATATCCTAAGGAAGATCATGCCTGAAGACAGTGGTTAGAGATATTCATGGTCACTTCTTAACAGATTTAGACTACTGAGAAATGTATGGTGCTTGGAAGAGTATAAAAGTAGACCAAGACCATGGGAGCAGAGAGAGGTTTGCTTTCAGCATCAATCCCCTGAAATCCATCTCTCTGGTAGAATGTTTCTATTAATTATTAGTCATCTCTTGCTTTGGTTTTAGTAATTTCACAAAAGTAAATTCCTCTGACTTCAAGTTCATGTTACTTATTTGTGAAAATATTTATGTAAGCATTGCAATATAGTGCACCAACTTCATGCATGCATGAAATAAAGTGGAAAACCTTCACTTTGATTTAATCATAAAATAGTCTTTATTTTTAATATTTTTGTAATATGTGCACCCACAAAGCACAGCTTAAAGGATTCTTGTGTGTCTGGATCCCTGGGGAGCACTTCCTGGCCGACGATGTGCAGGATCACTCAGCACTGGTTATTGTAGACCTCTCTGCACCTCAGGAACTTCATCAAATTGTCAGCCCTGTGCGTATCCCTGCTCACACAGCGGATCATGTTGAAAATAGCAAAATGGCGAGTGTCTTCATCGGGCGATTTCAAGTCTGCCCTCCGGTCCATGCAGGGTAGGCACCTTCTTTAGCTCCAGGGTACTCCTAACCAGGAAAACAACAGGAAATATTCATCTAGTAAGTATGAATTGGTAATTTCTTGCTAGTGCACATATTTTCATCTATAAGTGCAATACATATGTGAGCATTTATGTGGGTGTAAACGTGTGCACCTTTGGAGGGGACATGTCAATGTGAAAAGTCCCTCAGGAAATTTCTACCAGGATTCTGAGACGAGTTCTATTTTATTGTACCTAGCATTTACTATGTATTGTAGTCCCTCTGTCTCACTAGTTATAGTTGACTATAAGCACAGTGTTCCTCATGCCTTGCACAGTGAGATTTCAAGTATCATTATCAGAACCAAGTTGTCAAAGGAGGCCATTGAAGATTGAGCCATCTACAAATCCTAGTCTGTATTCCATCTATATACAGAGTGGTGTTTGGGGAAATGGAAAACTAGGATACATAGATCATCCGTGTTGACTGTTGTATATCAAAGATAAAATGTTTTGATGGCATTAGAAATGTAAACCTGAAGCTGAAAAGACATCTATATTTTCTAAATGCAATTAGCCACTAGTGCTTCTTACAGGAAGAACAAATGGGAAACCAGGAAGTTGTTTTTTCAATATAGACATGGGTTAAGCAGATTATGAATGAGCTAGTGTCTACGCATTCAATAACAGGGATTTTACATTTGCTCAGTATTTTCCCCTATATGTGCTCTTCATAATTTTTAGATTCCTTAGACATGATGAGAATTCAATTTGATATGCAATGATTTAGATTGTTCAGGAAAGACAGATATAAGAAGGTCTGCTGAGGAAGTCAGATGGCTCAAGCTTCCTAGGGATTATACTGGCCCAGTGATTAGAAGGAACAGTTATCTCTTTGATCCCTGTTGTGCAAGGTTCTGATTTAAAACGTTTAAAGAAAGTTGGCTTTGAAAGAAACCAATTATTCACAGAGCTGTGTGTGCATGATGGTTTTCCTAAACTTGACTGATCAAAACAAACCAGTTCTAAGTTAATTTTTCATTTTACAATGATCTATTTTAGGAGTAACACAAGGAACAATATATGAGGAGGGCTTACCTTGCTGAGAATTGCCTTCATTCCTTCAAGGAGTACATCATTGTTGGTTTGCACTGCCTTGATTCGGGACAGCATGGCGTCAGAGGCTCCTTTAAGAGTAGCCACAGCAGGCACTAGGGCCTTCAGGGCATCTTCCCAGGCATGCAGAGTACTGATGGTCAGTTTCAGAATGTCCTCAGTCTATGCAATCAACATTAATCCTCACATTAAAATGGTGCTATATCACATGGTTACATGCATTTGGTGTCTAAACAAATTTGGTGAATTCAAATACAAGGTTCTATTATTACAAGTATTTTAAACAATCGTGGTCTGTAATACACAGTGTAAAACTGACAAATTTAGCCATTGGTCTATCGTTTGCTACAGGAAAGCTAATATGATCATAATAATTATTTTTGGCTAGGTGTAAGTCAAGCAGATCCTATTTTCATTTTCCTCTAAATTCTTGCATTTTCCATCCTGGTAGAACTTTTCTACTTGATGGCTTTCTTTGTACATGAGGTACCAAGGATTTACTGGCTCTTATCACCCATCCAAAGTACAGATCTCAAATGAAAGAAAGAAGACACTTTCACTGCAAGAGCTACAGATCATTTTCATAACACTGAATGAATTGCTTGCTCCTAAATTCATTCCTGATTTTCATATTATTGTACAATATCCAAACAAGTTCCACTGAAGGACACGTGGCATTCCACATGGACCTTCCCTTGTCTACATGACTCCCCTTCTTTCCTTCTGTCACGATAGCCCATTCCTTGGCATGTGCAGGTGAAGACAATGGCCCAGCACTGTTCTTAACAGCAGCATGGGTGGAAATGTGTGCTCACAGCCAGGCCTGTGTGGAAATCATCCTGGTTTAAATGTGTGCAGTGGTGTATGTTACCAACTAAGTGGTGATGAAAATCAACAATAGAGAGGATCCTATTGGCATTGTGAAGGACATGAAGAAAAGAACAGCCACAAACTCATGGCAAATTGGGCTGAAGGGAGCCTTGTGGAATGAAGATGTGAGTTAGGATATAAGCTGAGTAAGACTGGATTCACAGTCTTCTCCGGCATGAAAGTGGTTAATAGTTTGTGTTTTATAATTTTTATTTGTTTTTGTAATTATTTGATAGCAGATAGATTTATGTCCAAGACAGCAAGTTCAGATACAAAACACTCTTTTCCCCTCATCCCTCTTACACTGCCTGATGGGAGATGATGGGGCCTGGGGATCCATAACAGTGTCCACTCAAAGGCAGAGATAACAGAATGCATTTTAAGGGGGGTCCTCCAGCAGGGTGCTCTGAGGCCCAAGGTATTCCTTTTGTAAGGGATGCTACCCTAGTTTGCATTGCAGATGGAAGGAAGCATGAAGGTCATGGGCCCAAATAAATCTTGGCCCCAAAGAGACTGAGGAACAATTTGGTAGCCTGTGGTGGAAAATGTTGCGGGGGCGGGGGAAGCTGCCCTGCTTGGGGGTGCTTCCTTGTGCACTGACCCCTCTGATGTAGGCACAGAACCTGGCAGGGGGAAGCCAGAAACCCAGCTGGGCTGCACACCAGGAAAGGTGGTTTTCCTGACTGCAGTGGGGCCGTAGGCAAAGGTGGTTTTCCTGACTGCAGTGGGGCCATAGGCAAAGGTGGTTTTACTGACTGCAGTGGGGCCTTAGGCAAAGGAGGTTTTACTGACTGCAGTGGGGCCCTAGGCAAAGGTGGTTTTACTGACTGCAGTGGGGCCATAGGCAAAGGTGGTTTAACTGAGTTCAGTGGGGCCATAGGCAAAGGTGGTTTTACTGACTGCAGTGGGGCCATAGGCAAAGGCAGCCCTGTATCATCTACAGGAGCAAAACTACAAGCCCAAGCCAGATGTTGAGCTCTCTGCTGTGGCCTCCCCTCCAGGACTGCCCTCCATGCAAACCAAGGTCATTTCAAGGTCCAGGCCCAGTCTTAGTAGAGGTTGAACTTAACATGTTATACATCAATGAAAGAAAATAGATTAGTTTTCGACATTCTAGGAATTAGGAATGAATGCAGCTCTGAGCAAATATTCTTCTTCTTGACATTTTCTTTCTGCTTATTGATTATTTTAATCATCTTTTTATTAATGTCTCTACCTTCAGTATAGCTTATCAGTGTTACTTATAAAAATATTAGTGAAGAACAAATTGTATATGTGAGATGAATAATAACATGATGAAGTATTTAATTTATTCCCAGTTTGCTTATGAAAGAGGAGAAAACTTGGTAATTACACATTAGAGCTGCCTGGACATTCAGACCTCATCATGACAGAGCTCATCCTGGAAGGCCACATATGCAACTGATTTTTAGGTAACATAAGGGGAGGCACTACAGTCATGGAGGAGAGAGCACACAAGAGAATAGACAGGCTAAGGTCTTGAACCCTTGGAATTCAGAAAGAAATTACATCTTGATCACCAGAGCACCATGCTTCTAGACATTTAGGAATCTATCATAAATATAACTGTATTTACATTTTTAAATTTATATATATATATATATATATATATATAATTTTTTTTATTAAGTCTTTTTGAGACACGGTCTCCCTGTAGCCCCAGCTGGCCTGGAACTCGATATGTAAATGAGTGTGGCTTTGAACTCACAGAGATCCTCCTACGTCTGCTGGGATTAAAGGCATGTGCCATTATTCTTGGCTAAGAGCTTTAGTATTTATTTCATTTGTCCTCCATGTAACCCTGGCAGGTAGTAACTACTACTATCCTTCTAGATTTGAACCCAGACAGTCTGGCATCAGCCCTGCCCTTCAGCTGGTCAGTGTATTGTCATGATTTGGCATGGATGTGAGTAAAAGCCACAACTTAATCCCAGCCTGAGCATCAAGGGCCACGGGGCCGACCCACAGTACTGCTCCAGGGGAGCCTTAAAAGCCTCATCAGCTGTGGACTTATTTCCAGTGTCCTCCATCCTACACACAAGACAGGACGACGGGAAGGAAAGCCTCATGTCATCCCCAGAAGTTCCAGCTTGTTTCCCCAAAGAGGCAGTCATCAAAAGCCAGCAGGCAAGTTACCCACACACAGAAGCCACTTAAAGTGCAGCATTGACACAGCGTAGAAAGTTAACCCAGGGATCAAGCAGAGCATGCACTGCAGCCTCTGTGCTTAGTGAGCTACTTAGGCGGCCGGGTGGGCTTCAGGGTGTCAGGCATCCGGCTTGGCCACTGGTTGTTTGCCCCGAGGTGGGAAGAAGTGAATTTTTTAATCTGCTCATCTTCATTCTGGACTTGGATTTCAGGTCCGCCCAGTACAGCAGGAAACTCGGCCACTAGGGGGTGCCTGGACACTTCAGCCAGTTCCAGGCAGGCAGCTCTCCTAGGACCTCACCTCCCCAGCTGTTCTAAGCACTAGACCAGGAGNCCACTTATTCTCTGAGTTTTGACAAGCTGTGACTCTCTGTAACTTTTTCCAGATTTGGCAGAAGAGAACTTTCTGAGTATGAGAGGTATCCTTAGTGAGTGGATGTATAGGTAGATAAATTTAAGAATGTAGTTAGATATTTATTGGTTTGGGGAAACTGGAGCAGGCTCTCTTTGTTGTCTGCTGATCTCTGCACTCACAGGATTGCAATAGCCTTCCAATATCTGGTACAAATTAGTAACTGTTCACAGGTCATATTCCCACTTGACAGCCATTGGTTACCAGTTTAAAAGTGCTGGGATTTACCTGTTAAGTGTATGTTGGTGGACCCCTCATTGCTTTGCTTCCTATGCTTTTTACCTGGGTTAGACAGTTAATTGCTTTTGACCCTTGACAGCTTTCCCATACTATGAAAGCTTGTCACTCAGTCAGAGATTTATCTGTCACTCCAAGTTGTTCTCCAAATTCTGTGTTCAAATGTGCTCTGTGGTGCGATCAGGATTAGGGTCTCGTTTTCAAGGTCTGAGAATCAGCCAAGGGCAATGGCAATAGCCAATACTGTTTTGGAAGACTTTTCTTTTTACCCTGACCGACAATTGTAAGGGAGGCTTCTGAAGAAGGAAGAGAGTTTGGTAGATAGTCTGTGGTTAAGTGGTGTATCATTGATACTCTGTGTAGTATGATTCAAACTGAAATATAAATACTCATATATGTATGTACACATGTATATATTATATACACTTTATTAAGAATGATTAGATAAAATTATCTTTCCTTATGTATATATATAGACTTACTAATTTTTATCACTATCTTCTTTCATCTCCTTCTGCATTACCCACCCTACAACCTCCAAAAATTGAATAGATGTTTCCTTTTTCTAACTATCAAAGAAAGAATTCTTCCACAAACTATATAGATTAGTCTTTGAACTCAAGAATGCAATATATCTGGACAGTCTAAGGCTTATATCCACTTACCCCGGAAATAAATAGTAATCTGACTCAAATTACATACGATATATTCTAAACCTATCCTGCATGTTTTTATAACTAGGAGGATAGACACAGGCATTAGTGAAAGAAGAAAAGTCCACTTTTCTCTCTGCCTCATTTCACTCAGAAGATAAAGGAACAGAAGAGTGCATTTTCTTACCTCTAACTTTTTCTTCTTTTTAATGAATTTTCCCTGTATTAGAATACATAATTTCATATAGTCTTCACTGCCTTTATCCCTTCTCCTTTGGTACCCTCCCACAGCCCCTTCCCTGGACTTCATAAGTTTGTCTTAGGGTCTATTTGGCCAAATTTCCCTCCCTGGCCATTCCCGATGCCAGTTCATCCTCTAGCTATAGTCAGCCTATCTGGAGTCCCCCACTTAAAGAAGGCCAGGTTCTCTCCTCCCCAACTGTAATGATGCTGATATTTCTTCAGGTCAGTGCTGGGCATTTTGCCTAGATGAGCTTGAATTGGTGCTGTGTATGCTGTAAGATGGCCTGGTGTCCACCTGCTTGAATTGGTGCTGTGTATGCTGTAAGATGGCCTGGACTGTCCACCTGCTTGAATTGGTGCTGTGTATGCTGTAAATGGCCTGGCTGTCCACCTGCTTGAATTGGTGCTCTGTATGCTGTAAGATGGCCTGGCTGTCCACCTGCTTGAATTGGTGCTGTGTATGCTGTAAGATGGCCTGGCTGTCCACCTGCCTTCTAAAGAGGCCATGAATGTAATGCACTGACGATGTGAGTCTATCCACAATCTGAGTTTTCCTCTGCTAATCAGTTCTCTCCAGATGAAATAAATAGAATATTATATGTGTGGGAAGTGGAGGAGAGTTCTTATGCACTGACTGGTAGGGAAGTCTGTAAGCTAAAACATTGCCAAGAGAAATAAAAATAGTCCTGGGGTGGACATGAAGCAAAGGATGGATTGGATGCTCACTCCTATGGTGAATGTCTGATAATGAACTTGAGGTTCTGGTCCATTCTGGAATTCTGAGAACAAGAAGAAAACGGAACAGGTGGCAGCCACCAGGAGGTCACATCATGATCCAGGTTCACTGCCCTGCTGAAGTGAGACACATGCAAGGGATTCTCATGACAGTTGGTGGAAATCATATTTTGAGCTCCTTTTTGTCTCAGTATGAGTTTGAGTGATGACACTGATGGAAGAAGTTCAGGGTATAGAGAGGGATTTGAACAGGGAATCTCTTTGAGAAAGACTCTATCCCTTCCTGTGTCCCCTCATGGTGCTTTCACTCTACTGTTCCCCACGATAAAGGCAATTGATTCCTAGGGAAACTTTATTTTGATATTTATTCAGCAATTGGCTTTATGAAATTACTCTGAGTTTGGCACCATTTTCACTCTTGTTATTCTATTCTATTCTGTGAAAGACTCAAGCCTATTTATGGAGAAGCAGAAAATGGAGAATCACTGTGAGAAGAAATGAAGTCTACCTTCCCTGCACAGGCATGTTTATAACTGATGCATGGACATCATGAGGTAAGTAGTTTGATTGTGACAAGAAGTGATGTCAGAGACCCAGTGGCTGGATTCCACATATCCTAAGGAAGATCATGCCTGAAGACAGTGGTTAGAGATATTCATGGTCACTTCTTAACAGATTTAGACTACTGAGAAATGTATGGTGCTTGGAAGAGTATAAAAGTAGACCAAGACCATGGGAGCAGAGAGAGGTTTGCTTTCAGCATCAATCCCCTGAAATCCATCTCTCTGGTAGAATGTTTCTATTAATTATTATCATCTCTTGCTTTGGTTTTAGTAATTTCACAAAAGTAAATTCCTCTGACTTCAAGTTCATGTTACTTATTTGTGAAAATATTTATGTAAGCATTGCAATATAGTGCACCAACTTCATGCATGCATGAAATAAAGTGGAAAACCTTCACTTTGATTTAATCATAAAATAGTCTTTTTTTATATTTTTGTAATATGTGCACCACAAAGCACAGCTTAAAGGATTCTTGTGTGTCTGGATCCCTGGGGAGCACTTCCTGGCCGACGATGTGCAGGATCACTCAGCACTGGTTATTGTAGACCTCTCTGCACCTCAGGAACTTCATCAAATTGTCAGCCCTGTGCGTATCCCTGCTCACACAGCGGATCATGTTGAAAATAGCAAAATGGCGAGTGTCTTCATCGGGCGACTTCAAGTCTGCCCTCCGGTCCATGCAGGGTAGGCACCTTCTTTAGCTCCAGGGTACTCCTAACCAGGAAAACAACAGGAAATATTCATCTAGTAAGTATGAATTGGTAATTTCTTGCTAGTGCACATATTTTCATCTATAAGGCAATACATATGTGAGCATTTAGTGGTGGGTGTAAATGTGTGCACCTTTGGAGGGGACATGTCAATGTGAAAAGTCCCTCAGGAAATTTCTACCAGGATTCTGAGACGAGTTTATTTTATTTACCTAGCATTTACTATGTATTGTAGTCCCTCTGTCTCACTAGTTATAGTTGACTATAAGCACAGTGTTCCTCATGCCTTGCACAGTGAGATTTCAAGTATCATTATCAGAACCAAGTTGTCAAAGGAGGCCATTGAAGATTGAGCCATCTACAAATCCTAGTCTGTATTCCATCTATATACAGAGTGGTGTTTGGGGAAATGGAAAACTAGGATACATAGATCATCCATGTTGACTGTTGTATATCAAAGATAAAATGTTTTGATGGCATTAGAAATGTAAAACTGAAGCTGAAAAGACATCTATATTTTCTAAATGCAATTAGCCACTAGTGCTTCTTACAGGAAGAACAAATGGGAAACCAGGAAGTTGTTTTTTCAATATAGACATGGGTTAAGCAGATTATGAATGAGCTAGTGTCTACGCATTCAATAACAGGGATTTTACATTTGCTCAGTATTTTCCCCTATATGTGCTCTTCATAATTTTTAGATTCCTTAGATATGATGAGAATTCAATTTGATATGTAATGATTTAGATTGTTCAGGAAAGACAGATATAAGAAGGTCTGCTGAGGAAGTCAGATGGCTCAAGCTTCCTAGGGATTATACTGGCCCAGTGATTAGAAGGAACAGTTATCTCTTTGATCCCTGTTGTGCAAGGTTCTGATTTAAAACGTTTAAAGAAAGTTGGCTTTGAAAGAAACCAATTATTCACAGAGCTGTGTGTGCATGATGGTTTTCCTAAACTTGACTGATCAAAACAAACCAGTTCTAAGTTAATTTTTCATTTTACAATGATCTATTTTAGGAGTAACACAAGGAACAATATATGAGGAGGGCTTACCTTGCTGAGAATTGCCTTCATTCCTTCAAGGAGTACATCATTGTTGGTTTGCACTGCCTTGATTCGGGACAGCATGGCGTCAGAGGCTCCTTTAAGAGTAGCCACAGCAGGCACTAGGGCCTTCAGGGCATCTTCCCAGGCATGCAGGTACTGATGGTCATTTCAGAATGTCCTCAGTCTATGCAATCAACATTAATCCTCACATTAAAATGGTGCTATATCACATGGTTACATGCATTTGGTGTCTAAAAATGTTGGTGAATTCAAATACCAGTGTTCTATTATTACAAGTATTTTAAACAATTGTGGTCTGTAATACACAGTATAAAACTGACAAATTTAGCCATTGGTCTATCGTTTGCTACAGGAAAGCTAATATGATCATAATAATTATTTTTGGCTAGGTGTAAGTCAAGCAGATCCTATTTTCATTTTCCTCTAAATTCTTGCATTTTCCATCCTGTAGAACTTTTCTACTTGATGGCTTTCTTTGTACATGAGGTACCAAGGATTTACTGGCTCTTATCACCCATCCAAAGTACAGATCTCAAATGAAAGAAAGAAGACACTTTCACTGCAAGAGCTACAGATCATTTTCATAACACTGAATGAATTGCTTGCTCCTAAATTCATTCCTGATTTTCATATTATTGTACAATATCCAAACAAGTTCCACTGAAGGACACGTGGCATTCCACATGGACCTTCCCTTGTCTACATGATCCCCTTCTTTCCTTCTGTCACGATAGCCCATTCCTTGGCATGTGCAGGTGAAGACAATGGCCCAGCACTGTTCTTAACAGCAGCATGGGTGGAAATGTGTGCTCACAGCCAGGCCTGTGTGGAAATCATCCTGGTTTAAATGTGTGCAGTGGTGTATGTTACCAACTAAGTGGTGATGAAAATCAACAATAGAGAGGATCCTATTGGCATTGTGAAGGACATGAAGAAAAGAACAGCCACAAACTCATGGCAAATTGGGCTGAAGGGAGCCTTGTGGAATGAAGATGTGAGTTAGGATATAAGCTGAGTAAGACTGGATTCACAGTCTTCTCCGGCATGAAAGTGGTTAATAGTTTGTGTTTTATAATTTTTATTTGTTTTTATAAATTATGATAGCAGATAGATTTATGTCCAAGACAGCAAGTTCAGATACAAAACACTTTTCCCCTCATCCCTCTTACACTGCCTGATGGGAGATGATGGGGCCTGGGGATCCATAACAGTGTCCACTCAAAGGCAGAGATAACAGAATGCATTTTAAGGGGGGTCCTCCAGCAGGGTGCTCTGAGGCCCAAGGTATTCCTTTTGTAAGGGATGCTACCCTAGTTTGCATTGCGATGGAAGGAAGCATGAAGGTCATGGGCCCAAATAAATCTTGGCCCCAAAGAGACTGAGGAACAATTTGGTAGCCTGTGGTGGAAAATGTTGCGGGGGGGGGGGGAAGCTGCCCTGCTTGGGGGTGCTTCCTTGTGCACTGACTCCAATGATGTAGGCACAGAACCTGGCAGGGGGAAGCCAGAAACCCAGCTGGGCTGCACACCAGGAAAGGTGGTTTTCCTGACTGCAGTGGGGCCGTAGGCAAAGGTGGTTTTCCTGACTGCAGTGGGGCCATAGGCAAAGGTGGTTTTACTGACTGCAGTGGGGCCTTAGGCAAAGGTGGTTTTACTGACTGCAGTGGGGCCATAGGCAAAGGTGGTTTTACTGACTGCAGTGGGGCCATAGGCAAAGGTGGTTTAACTGGTTCAGTGGGGCCATAGGCAAAGGTGGTTTTACTGACTGCAGTGGGTCATAGGCAAAGGCAGCCCTGTATCATCTACAGGAGCAAAACTACAGCCCAAGCCAGATGGTCAGCTCCTGCTGTGGCCTCCCCTCCAGGACTGCCCTCCATGCAAACCAAGGTCATCAAGGTCCAGGCCCAGTCTTAGTAGAGGTTGAACTTAACATGTTATACATCAATGAAAGAAAATAGATTAGTTTTCGACATTCTAGGAATTAGGAATGAATGCAGCTCTGAGCAAATATTCTTCTTCTTGACATTTTCTTTCTGCTTATTGATTATTTTAATCATCTTTTTATTAATGTCTCTACCTTCAGTATAGCTTATCAGTGTTACTTATAAAAATATTAGTGAAGAACAAATTGTATATGTGAGATGAATAATAACATGATGAAGTATTTAATTTATTCCCAGTTTGCTTATGAAAGAGGAGAAAACTTGGTAATTACACATTAGAGCTGCCTGGACATTCAGACCTCATCATGACAGAGCTCATCCTGGAAGGCCACATATGCAACTGATTTTTAGCTAACATAAGGGGAGGCACTACAGTCATGGAGGAGAGAGCACACAAGAGAATAGACAGGCTAAGGTCTTGAACCCTTGGAATTCAGAAAGAAATTACATCTTGATCACCCAGAGCACCTGCTTCTAGACATTTAGGAATCTATCATAAATATAACTGTATTTACATTTTTAAATTTATATTATATATTATATATATATAATTTTATATAATTTTATCTGTGTGTGGTGTGTGTTGTCTGCATGTATGTAAGTGTGGGCATCTACTGCAAAGCCAGTTCAGATCAAAAGAGGGGTCAGATACCTAAAAACTGGAGTTACTGGTGGCTACTAGCTGCTGTGTGGGTACTGAGTCCTCTTTAAGAGCAGCCAGGGCTCTTCACCACTGAGCTATATCCTCAGCTATATCCCTGAATTTGCATTTCTTATACATGTGTGTGAATACATATTTACACGTGAATTCCCATTTCACTTCAAAGTTCTCAGTAAACAAGAAGTGAAGGTCCAGTTAAATTGGTTTCTGTCTTGATTGCCCTGCACTGGCCTCCATGATACAGCCCAGGTAGTCCAACAATGGCAGCCTACACTTTGAGGAGGCTGACATCCCCTTAGCTGTTTAGTCCACAAGCTGGGTATTTCAGTATTCCCCATTGGCATTGAAGGTTTGGAGGATTCTTGGAGAGACATGAGTCCTCAGTCCATATTAGGGGTTTAAAAAGCTGTGTTCATGTCTTTGAGGAGTGTCAAAGAGGTGGCAGCCACAGAGTAGATGCACTTGCCAGTAAGAACTGGAGTAGGCCAAACAACAGTGCTCTCTCTTTATTCTTTTTGTCTTTTACTAAAGATCTCAAGTTTTTTTTTTTTTTTTTTTTTTTTTTACTGATTATTGTATCTGGTTGTAATTCCTTTTGGTGCTTATTTGGGGGACCATGGGAGGGGAAAGACCCCAATGTGGAGCAAAAGTGCAGGATTGATGTTTGGGTTGCCAAGGAGAAACTCTGAGCACTTTCTTAAGGAAAACATGACATGACATCTTTTAAGTAAGAAAAAGAAAAACACTTCCAATTCAATTGATATGTGCATAAATATACATCTTCTCTACTATATATATATATATATAAATAAATATATATATATATATATATATATATATATATATATATACATATATATATATATATATATAGTTTGGTTGCAAGACAAGTTGGAGAAAACAAGAAAAGAAATGAAAAAAAATTCTGGAGGTTGAAAAAAGTGGTTTCTGTATGAGCAATGAAGAAATGTGCTGTGATGTGAGCTAGCATATGACTTGATTAAACATATCAGTGTTATAATGTGACTGTTTCAATTGCAAATTCTGGTCCTATTATGTAAGATATATGACATCACACCTCTTGCACCACCCGTAATAATCCACAGCCCAACCATCCTCACACGGCTGTAGTAGCTTTGGTGAAAATCCAAAAGGAAACTTACTTTAGTGTTGTGGACTTTCTCATGGATGTCTGGAGTAGGAATAGAAGCTGTGAGGCAGGGGACTGGAAGCCTTGACTGTATCCAGTTCATCTTCATAAACTTTTGTGTCTGGAAAAAATGAAATAATTAAATTTGTTAGAGTTTCAGATTCAAATAAATGCATCTAGGAACAACATGTTAGTGAAATCAGTAGATGTGGAATTTTTAAATGGGACTTACATCTAAATTGTCATTCATTTATAACCAAAAGCGTCTTTGCCTCCATTTATCATTAAATACAATATCTATTTCTCTATCCCACTATATATTACCATAATTACAATATTCTTATTGTTTTTCTCTGTCTAAAAGCACTTAACAAAAATTAACTAAAATGCTAATATGAATCTCTGAGTGTCTCACTTCATTTCCCCTAAGATTTAAGCTGAGCCATATCTAGCTTACATACACCCAGATTTATGGATTGCCTCTGCTTCTTGGAGATAATTGATTTATTTCTTTAAACTGGGCATTCTAATATTATAACTTTTATTTTGATTGTCACCAAGTTTTCATTATTTGATCACAAGAATTTCATGAGAAATTTAAAATCCATTTATGTTGATGGTGTCAAAATAAATTGTGAAAACGTGTATATTTATTACAAAACAAGAATGAATGGAGGATTAAAAATATCCAATATTTATACATTTACTACTTGAAGAGTTTAATTGCTTAAGATGTTAATAATTGAAAATACATCTTATTTAGCTTAAAATTCACCTAATACGTAAATGTTTAATGAAATCATATACATGCTGAAGGATTAGAAGTTTGTCCCTCAAGAACTGGCAAAGAACCATTCATGAATAGCACACATGATTTCATGTTTAATGCAAATCTACAGAAGTTTCATCTAGATTACAGATCTTGCAGCAAATATTTATTTATTTTAGCCTTATTGAATGACATGGATCATATTCCACATGTGAATTACAAAATTATATTTCCTCCTATAAATTGAAAACTATCACTGGATCTCTACAAAATGATGACTGAAACATTGCAGTATATCTGAGAAGCAATTTGTATCTTCTGTTTACTTGGTTTCATATTATTTTAGTTACTTTATGTGCACACAATGCATGACTATACAGTTTGGATATCCTGGATATTTACAAAAATACTAGATAAAGAATGGCCAAGTGAACAGGACATCTCTACTCAAGATGAGTAATTACAGCTCTTATGTGGCTATTATATAAAAAAGTACATTTTAAAACTTGATTTTTGTAAAGTGATTATAAAGTGTACTGAAACTTTACTGGATTCTTTAAAAATATTATAATTTCAGGAAGCTTCATTCTCTCATGTTTTGATTGTGATTTTGTCTATTACCTACAAATGTATTGTGTTTGAAATTTCATTCATAATATATTCTCATTCAATAAGTGGAATTCTCTGAGGTCTCCTTTGAGAAGAAATCAGAAGTAAGATACTAACACGGCCTAGTGGCTCACGCCTTTAATCCTAGAACTCAGGAGGCAGAGATAGGCAGATCTTTGTGAGTTCAAGGCCAGTCTGGGCTACAGAGCAATGACAGCTGGGTCTACATGGAGACCCTGTCTTGAAAAAACAAAAAAAAAAAAAAAAAAAAAGAAGTGAGAGACTTACAATCTCAGTGTACACCTGCAAGGCGAGGTCATGGTTTTCATGAGACTGAACAACCAAACGGTCATACAGTTGCTCAGAGGACAGCTGGAGATTTGGGAAGGCAGCTGCATTCTCCCACAGGAGCAGGTTTGACACCAGCAGCAGCAGCAGGAGTGATGCTATGAAGAGAAAGCCACGCTGTGAAGATCTCTTTACGGGAGGTTCCAAGAGCGAAACAGTCTGAGGAATTTTGTCCATTCCAAGGCCTTCTCCATGGTAGGATTTTACATTCACAGAGATGTAGTGAAGCTGGGAATGGCTTCCTGTAACCTTGCCTGACTCCAGGAGTGCTTCACAAATTTGTGAACATTTAGATTCATTTGAGTAGGGACTCTGCGATTTCAAAACATTCCCTTTCAATATTTTAATGTCTTTTTAATTTATGCATATCTCTTACAGGTTTGGTAGAGCCTGGTGTTGGATTATCCTGTGCCTTTCTCATGTTGTCCCTTCATTGTGTCCCTGGCATGTGGGCTTCCCTTTTGTGGTTCAAATCACAAATACATTTTCACTATGTTAGCGGATGGTTTTGTTTTCCTCCTTCAGATGCTTTTTTTTTTTTTTCCTTTCCTCCTCCTTGTTTATGGAGTATTGACTTTTCTAGGTTTCAGGCTTTCATTTTTGTTTACATATTGGATATTGGAAGCCAAAGCACTCTTCTCTTCTTGTTCTGAAGGTTCTCCAAAAAAAGTCCACTTGGATTCTCACTGATTCCGGCGGTGGTGGGGGGGTATATGCCTGACCTAGCCCGCACCCTGGTACCTGCCTGAGTGACTTCCGGCCAACCCGAACAAAGGTGCAGAGGAACCGACCCAAACCTGCCTACCCTCTGGTCCCGGCTCCAAAGGCGAAGGGCAGTCCCACCCAGAATGCCGCAGAGACATGACGCCCTAGCAGCATCCTAAGAGATAGTCCACCCCCAAAATTACCTTTCAGATTGTCTTAATGGCCATTATACCCACTTCTCCACTGGCACTCTCCAACAATCCCCCCCCCCCAAAGGCGGTATCACACCTGTCATTTGTGCTAAGGTCCATTGTGCCAATTACTTCCCCCTCTCACTTCCCAGTGCCAGTTCTTCCCCTGAACTCTAGTCAGCCTATCCAGAATCTTTTCTAAAGAGGGCCGGGGCTTCCTCACTCAACCATCATCTGCTGCCTAGGTTGGGTTCTGCTACCTATTTCTGCAGGTCTGTGCTGGGTTCTTGTCAAGCTGAGCTTGCATGGGTCTTGGGCATGCTGATAGCAATGCTGTAGTTTCATATGGACAGGGACCCAGGAGCTTGTTGCTTTCCTTTCCATTTGGTTCTGTATCACCTCCTTGCTCTTGCCATCTTTCCACCCCCTCTTCCACAATGTTCCCTGAGCTCTAGGTGGGTGAAGCTGAATATAGGCAGCCTATCCATGGAACCACACTCCGGACACTCCTAATCTTCATGGTTCAGCCCTCCAGGACATTTTGAGTGCTAAGGTCTCCTGTTGCATGGAGGAGCTTCCTTAACAAGAGTTAAGAGATAGTTAATGCTTTCATGGGCCCTATGATTCTTGGGGCTTATGTGTAGAGGTTTCATTGTATTTGTTGCCTAGGCATTAGCAATTCACAGTCCATATCTCTGTCTACTTGTGGAGTTCTGTACTATTCTCAACTAGTGTAAGAGAAGCTTCTTTTTTAAGTGCTGCCTGGGCTACTTACCTGTAAATATCAGGATACCTCTTTTGTAGTTAGTAAGACTTTACCTTAGCCTAAGGATGATGTATAAATCTTGGGAATTTCTCTAAGACCTGTGACCTCTCTAGGTGTATGCATCTGCCTATTTTTATAAAATCACACATGAGTTTCCTCCATCTGAGTGGGCTTTAGGTCCAAATATTTAGCCATTAATTTACCCCCAAAAAAGTGCCATTGATGTCTGATGTCCTATGCTGTGCTAATCATTGATATGGATATTTAGTCTTTAGACTGATGATGGATGGTAGACTGAGTTCTCCCTTAGGGACTTGCATACAGCTTTCCACAGCTGTGAGAACAAGGGTGGTGGCTTCCAGGAAGGTACACCTCCATTGCTCAAGATCCAGACTCCAGAGTATGCCCTTCCTTTAGCAATAGGGTCTGACCTTCAGGTTGTGGGAGGGAACCAAGGGCTGTGAGAATAGCCTGTGTAATTTTAGGAATCTCTTGGACTACCCTGGGCAATGACTCAAAGGAAGGTTTCACATGTCTGGTACTTGATCCGCAGCCTTCATCTTTGCACATGGACTCATGCAGAGGTATTTTATGTGTAATTTGTCAAGAGATTGTTAGACAATAACATTCTCTTAGTTTTTGCACCAGCAAGGCATTATTTATCTCTCTTCTCTCCCTTACCTGTCTAGGCCTCCCTCCTTGTCTTCTTCATGTCTGCTTCATTTAAAGTACACCTGTTTCTCCCTTATACTACCAGTCTCCTATGGCCCCAAGTCTCTTGGGCTCCTTTCCCCCCTTTTCCTTCTACAACACTTCCACTCCCCTTCCATTTAGATACCTGATTTTATCCATTCCTCCCTTGGTATCTATCACCTGTCATCTACTAGCCATCTGTCTCATGTTCCCTCTTTACCTTTAATTTCTTAGTTCCTTTTCATTTACCTGGTTTCTGCAAAGGACAAGTCTCCCAGAGGTGGCACTCTCTTCACAGCTCTGGCTCCAGGGGAGCTGGGGTGGATTGGCTTAGGCTGGGACTCCCACATAATCCCATGTATTCTAACAACCACAATGAAATAAAGGTTAAAACCAAAACCAACCAAGCTCCAGTAATGATCTGAAGTCCTAGAGATTATAAAATGTACTTCTGAAAGATGAGTAGGTCAAAGAAGACCTCAAGAAGAAAAAGTATTCCTGAAAATAAATGAAAATGAAAAAGAAAAATTTGGAGCAAATCCTCTGGGACACATAAATAGCAGTCTCAAGAAGGAAGTTTTTAGCTCTAAGTACCTACACTAAATCATCAGAAGGATGCTATGAAATGTAATGAAGTCAACAATATTCTTACTCCTGATACTTGTTTGAACATACTTTCCTTTGAAATAAAAGTTTGCAAAAAATATCAGAAGCTCTGAAAATAAACAATAAACTCCAAATCAGAAAAGATAAAATCAAAACAGAAATCCATGAACTAGAAACAAAGTAATGAATGTATCTAAGAACTGGTTCTTTACAAAGACCAAAAAAAAGGGGGGGGGAGGGGCTTATCTCAGTTACACAAAAGGACAAAAAGATCAAATCTATACTAACAAAATCTATATCAACATTATCAGAGTCAAAAAGAGAAACATCACAACAGACGCCAAAGGCATCCAGAACATTGTAAAGAAAACCTTTGAGGGCTTGGAGAGATGGCTCAGTGGTTAAGAGCACTGACTGCTCTTGCAGAGGACCTGGGTTTGATTCCCAGCACCCATATGGCGGTTAAGAACCATCTTTAACTCCAGTTCCAGGGGAATCCGATGCACTCTTCTGACCTCCACGGCATTGCACTATATGGGTGCACCAACATACATGCAGACAGTACACTCATACACATAAAAAATAATAAATAAAAAAAATTTAAAGAAGAAAACCTTTGAAAACTATGTTCTATTAAATTAGAAATTCTAAAAGAAATGGATAAATTTCTAATTTCAATGAAAACACCAAAGATAAACCAAGAAGAAATAAGGAACTTAAACCCATTACGAATAAGGAAATTGAAATACTATCGAAGTCTACAGAATAAGAATGGCCAGCTCCACATAGATTCCTGGCAGAATTCTATCACTTTCAAAGAAGATCTAAAACCAATACTGCTTAAACTACATGAGTACACGCAGAGGGAGGGAGAAAAAAGCTACTTCCCTAGATCCAGCCCTGCTCTAGTACCAAGACTAGAGATGCAAGATAAGTTCAAAATAGGTAAGACAATAAATGTAAATAAATCACATAAATGAACTCAAGGGCAAAAATCACACTGTCATCTCGACAGATGCAGACATCCTTAAATAAATGCAATGTGAACTCATGTTAAAAATCCTAAGGGGAATTGGACAGAAGGAAACACTCCTTAACATATTTAAGGCTATGTACTAGAAACCCACGACTAATATCATTCTAAATGGAGAAAAGCTCAAAGCAGTCCCACTGAGAGCTAGAGGAGGCTGTCCACTCTTCAGAATGCTTTGTACTATAGATCTGAAAACTTTATGCAAGAAAAGATTAGAAATTTAAAAGTCTTTGGAAAAAAATACATGATATTATATATCTAACCAATCTCAGAAATTCTACCAGAAACTTTCTAGAAATGATGAAAGCTTCCAGCAAGTTGGCAGGATACAAATCAATTTACAAAAGTCAAGAGACTACTATATACCAATAAGAAGATGTCAGAGAAAGAGATCATGGAACACTGCAGTCTTCCATAGCCTAACAATACTTAGGAATAAACCTAACAAAAAACACTTAAGATATCTATAATGAAACTTCAAATCTTTGAAGAAAGTGATGGAGTAAGACCCCCACCTCATGCGATAGGATGAGTCTTGTGGGTGTATGCCCAGGACTGGTATGACAAGATCAGGTTCTTTTTCAGTTTACTAAGAGTTCTCAGCACTGCTTTCCATAGGGGTTGCACGAGTTTGCATTCCCCTGAGCAGTGGATGATTGTTCTCCTTTCCCCAAAACCTCTCCAGCATTTGGTATCCTTTGTTTTCTTGATCATGGCCAGTCTTACTGGAGTAAGATAAAATCTTAAAAAGTGGATTTAATTTGCATTTCCTTAACAATTAATGACACTAAACACTTTTTGTTTTATTTATTTATTTAGTTTCATTTTTTTAACAATAAGTAATAATTTATGAGTACAAGCATCCTTCATGTAAAACCAATTTGCAAGGAGGTATGCCGAAAGACACACAAGCCCAACGTTCCCACCATCTAGCTGGAGGGGCTTGTATGTACAATCATTTCAATAAAATAAGTGTCCAGTCTATATTGCCATAGTTTCACCATTCACCCCAATCGCAGCCCTTACATTCTGCCATGCCACCTCTTCCAGCCCTCTTGTTCCCTAGGCTTAGAAAAGGGGCACAGGTGGGAGAGAAGCAAAACAGTCTACTTTCTCTGGAGATGACGTTTTGGACTCTGATCACTTCAGGCTGTTTCCTTTCATGGGTTGACAATTTGTCCAGGGATAACATTTCAATCCTACTAATGAAGCACAAGCAATTAGATATATAGGTATTTAAACAGTACTAATTATTATAGAAGGTTACTTTCTTATAGACACAGATGTTTGGATGGTGTGCTAATCCATGAATTATATTTTTTTCTGTAAAAGATGACAAGGTCTTACTGTGGCTCATAACATCACCTAACCACGAGAGGCTATAAGCTTGTGGCATCAGCCGTGAATTATTCCTCCAAGGAGAGAGCAATAGTTCATTAAATTTGGGATATACAGACATATGATTGCCACTGCTGCACAGTATTTCCTGATGCTGATGGAGGAGTCTCGCTTGACTCAAGGAGACCAATATTTGCTTTATTGGTTTAGAGGCCTTTGGGAACACTCGCTGGCATTCCAGAGACCAACTGTACACTTGCAAGTATGGTCTCAATGCATCTTTCCCATGCTTATATCAGGTCTTCGACAGCAGGGCCTTATTGCCACTCTTCTTGTAGGTATCCCAGTTTACAGGCAAGAAGCCTTTACATTTTTGGGGGGGGGCTTGGATCCCCTGGCCAATATCTCCTTGGCAGAATAATCCATAACTCTGGAGGCGATAGAAGAAAAAATTGGCAGCAGACTACAAGACATAGGCATAGGAAAAGACTTCCTAAATCAGACAGCAGCTGCACAAGAAATAAGATCGACAATTGACAAATGGGACCTCATTAAACACAAAAGCTTCTGTACATCTAAAGAAACAATAAAGGAAGTGAAGAGAAAACCCACAGAGTGCGAGGAAACCTTCACTGCAGATAGGTCTGACAAAGCATTGATTTCCAGAGTATACAAACTACTCAAAAACAAAGAAGAAAGAAAACAAATGAATCACTCAAAAGATGGAGCAAAGAACTGAATGGAGACTTCACAGAAGAGGAATTAGAGATGGCTGAGAAACATCTTAAAAACTGTTCAATGTCACTAATAATTAGGGAAATGCTAATTAAAACCACTTTATAAGACTGGCTAGGATCAAGAAAACAAATGATACCAAGTGCTGGAGAGGTTGTGGGGAAAGGGGAACACTCATCCATTGCTGGTGGGAATGTAAACTTGTACATCCACTATGGGAAGCAGTGTGGAGAACCTATGGAAGACTCAAAATGAGCTTGCCATTTGACCCCGTCATACCACTCCTGGGTATATACCCACAAGACTCATCTTACTACAGAAATACATGCACAGCTATATTTATGGCAGCTCTGTTCACAATAGCAAAAAGCTGGAACCACCCCAAATGTCCCTCATCTGACAAGTGGATATAGAAAATGTGGTACACGTACACAATGGAGTTCTATGCAGTAGTAAAAAAAAACTTTGCAGGTAAATGGATGGAGCTAGAAGATATTATGTTAAGTGAAATAACACAGTCCCAGAAAAACAAATGATGAATGGTGAATGGTATCCCTCATCTCTGGATGCTAGAGTCAGTAACCCGGTTGTAAATATTTCTTGTGGGGAGAGATGCATATTGGAAAGAACAATAATGGAAAAGACTGCATCAAAAAACTGACAGACATTGAGCAATTTTTAAGATGTTTCTCATCCACCTTGACTTCTTCATTCCTGAAGTCTCTGTTCAGCTCTTTACTCCATCTTTTTAGTGGGTCATTTGTTTTCTTCCTCCTTTGTGTTTTGAGTAGTTTATATACTCCAGATGTTAATGCTCTGTCAGATGTATCACTGGCGAAGGTATCTTCCCACTTTATGGGTTTTCTCTTCACTTCTTTGATTATTTCTTTCCCTGTACAGAACCTTTTGAGTTTAATAAGTTCCCATTTGCCAATTGTTGACCTTATTTCCTGCGTAGCTGCTGTCTGATTTAGAATGTATTTTTCTACACCTATGTCATAAGTTACTACCAACACTTTCTTCTATCATTTTCAGCATTTGGGGTTTCACATTGAGGTCTTTGATCCATTTGGAATTGATTTTTGTACTGGTTGAGAGGTAGGGGTTTCATATTATTCTTCTACAAGTGGTGATCCAGTTTTGCCAATACCATTTGCTGCAGATACTTTCTTTCTGCCATTGAATATTCTTCGACCTTTTGTCAAATATGAGGTAGCCTGAATTGCATGTGCTCAAGTTTGGATCTTTAATTTTGTTCCATAGATCTAAATCTGTTGGTCTGTATTTCTGCCAATACCATGCTGTTTTTATGACTATGGCCCTGTAAAAGTGTTTGAAGTCTGGTGTAGTAATCCACCCTACATTTGTGTTTTTGCTCAGGGTTGCTTTGGCTATCCAGGGTCTTTTGTTTTTTCGTAAGAACTTCAGGATATTTTTTTCTAAGTCTGTGAGGAAGATCATGGGGATTTTAATTGGGATTGCATTGATTTCGTATATTACTTTGGGCAGGTTGGTCATTTTTAACAAGCAATTGGAGAAGGTATACAAGGAGAACTTCCCATTCCAATAGCCTTGAAAAATATCTTGGAACAAACTTTAACAAAGACACAAAAAATCTCCACAAAGAAAAATTTAAAACCCTGAAAAAGGAGATTGAAAAAGACACAAGAATGGGGCTGGAGAGATGGCCTAGAAGTTAAGAGTGCTCACCAACTGGTCTTGCAGAGGACCCGGGTTCAATCCCCAGAACCCACATGGTGGCTGAGAACTGTCTTTAACTCCATTTCTAGGGGAATCTGAAGCCCTCTTCTGACCTCCGCAGCATTGTAGGACATGGGTGCACAGACCTACATGCAGACAGTACATTCATACACATAAAAAATAAATAAAATTGTCAGCTTGGTCTACAGAGTGACTTCCAGGACAGCTGGGACTGCAGGGAGACTCCGTCTCAAAAAGACCAAAAAATAAATAAATAAATAAAATTTAGAAAAGAAGTAGATGTCTGACATAATTCAGTCAGTGATTAGTTGATCCTTTGGAGGGAGTAAACCATGAAAAGGCAATCAGACATGGCTTCTTTGAACACTGAGTTATTCAGATTTTTGTTGCTGTGACTAAATACTTGACAAAATTATCTTAAAATATAAACAAATGTTGTATTTTGTCTGATAGTTTCCAAGGTTTTCCATTGGATTTTAGTTCATTTGGTTGGAGAACATGATAGAGGAAATTCACATAGTCCTAGTTAGAAAATGAGAGAGAGAGAGAGAGAGAGAGAGAGAGAGAGAGAGAGAGAGAGAGAGAGAGAGAAAGAGAGAAACAGAGAGACAGAGAGACACACCGGTGATAACTTCCATCTACTAGGTTCTTAATTCCTAAATCCCCACCATGTGACTATCATGAGAAAAGCTTAAAAAGAAGACTTCAAACTGACTTTTAGGGATTCTCAATTTCATATATATATATATATATATATATATATATATTTTTTTTTTAATGGAACAGAGATCATATTCATACTTCCTGTAGAAGAGAAGTAAGTTAAGTTTGTTATTCCTGACCACCATAAACACTTTTGATCTGATACCATACATACTTAGTAGCAACATTTGACTCTACTTATTTTTTGATTTGCTTAAGTTAGAACATTTTGATGATTTCTGGTACAAAGTCAGTGAAATAGGCAAACAAACTCCATGTGTAATTGGCCAAAAACTTAGTGGGCCCCATCCTCTCAGTTGTTATATTATTCTGATCATTTAGTTTCTCATGTAGTCTCAGGCATTGCATTCGCTTTGACACTTCTATTTGTTATATTCCCCTGTAGATGTACTGATACCACCATGGGTCTTATCAAACAACCATTTCTCATTGGGCGCCATCGTGGAATTTATTTCACCTGGTTTCTGAAATTTTATTTTAAAGCAGCTTCATGTCCTCACATACGCAGATAAATATTCATGTTCTTGAATTCTAGCTGTACTGAGTTCTTACACTAAAATATGTTACTTTGCAAGAATATCACCCTTAATGCAAAAGCTAGTCTCACAAGAGGTCTCACCATCAGCTTCTTACAGTAATAGCCACAACCGCATCAATGTCTGCTTAAAAATGGCCACTGTCTGCTGACTCATTCCTTATGAAAACACTCATCTTCTCAGGCTGAAAAATTAGGGTGTACTTGTGCTCTAGAGAGATTGCAAATAAATTGGCAGATACACTTGTATTCTTATTTTTAATCTTATGTAATTTTTTTAAAGATTACAATTCTTTTTTAACTTTATTTTAATGGTTTGATTGATTTTCATTTATTATTTTTATCTGTATGAGTGCACTGTCTGCATGTAGGTTGATGCACCAATATCATGCAATGCTGCAGAGTTCAGAAGAGGGAGTTGGATTCTCCCTGGAAGTGGAGTTAAAGACGGTTCTTAGCTGTCATGTGGGTGCTGGGAATCAATACTGGGTCCTCTGCAAGAGCAATCGGTGCTCTTAATCTCTGAGAAATCTCTCCAGCCCCAGTAACTTTATGTGTTTCATCAAACCTTAAAAACTCCATCTCAAAACATCGTTAAATTTTGCTCTCAAGAACACTTATTCCATTACAGTTTTTTTTTTAATTCATTTATTTGTATTTATACACTAAGGAAATTTGCATGCTTAACTTTTGTAGAAGTTCTGCTAAAACTCCTGTAACCTCTATTTTGGTATATGTGCTGTCCATGATGGGTGACTTATTATTTTATCAGATAATTCAATTTCTAGTGTTTGTTTCTTTCTATTTTGACAACATGGTTTTGTTCCTGTTACATAGAAGGACCAGTGCCTCACATATCATCTTACACTGATATCTACAGGAGAAATTACACTAACATACATTGGAGAGAGAATGGATGTTTCCTCTGAAATTTGATAGGCCCCCATCTCTACATCTCTACATCTGAAGGAAGAGAGCACTGCTTATCCAGGCTATGTTTCTATATAACCTCACATATGATATACCTGCAGATGATAATTTGCTCAATTTGAGGCCAATATCTACTGTTAATCTCTTTCAGAGAAAATTGTAGATATAATCTAGTTTCTGTCCACAAATTTCTACTAGTTATAGGATTTCCACAAGCAAGGGTAGAAGGCAAAAGTTATACTTTATTCTCTCCTCCAATTTAGCCAAAAGGGAAAAGAAATAAACAAGACCACTTACTTATTTGAATTTTAATTTTGATATCTTCAATAAGTTTTACATGAATCCTCTGAGCTATTTCCTGTTTTCCCTCTCTTCCCATACTTCTCAATTTTCTCTTCATTTCCTGATCTCTACTGACCACTGATACATGTATATACACATATGTGTATATATGTAAACACCGTACTGAGTCCATTAATAGTGCTTGTCTCTACATGTGTTTGGGGCTGAATAATTAGGATTTGATATCCCCTCTGAGAGCTGAGCCTTGGCAAAAACTGATTCTTCCTGTTTAAGCAGCCATGAATTCCCAGTAGCTCTGCATGGAGAGTGATAACATTGTGATATTATCTAAAATTACATGTCAGCTGACAGTGTCATTGAGTAGGTCTTGTGCTGATAACCATGTTGTTGAAATTTCTCAGCTGTAGTTTCCCTGTCCTGTGTGGAAGACACTAAGCATAGGCACTCTGGCTCCCACACTCATTCTCTATTTCTCCAGGATGTTTCCTTGGGACCTGTGTGTAAATTACACATATACACTGGGGATGAAGGAATCAGAGCCAGTTTTTCTCTGAATTTTGAGAAGTTGTGACTCTGTTACTGTCTCCAGATTTGGCAGAAGAGAACTTTCGTGAGTACTGAGAGGTATCCTTATGTGGGTGTATAGTACAGTTAGATAAATTTAAGAATACAGTTAGATATTGTATTGGTTTGGGGAAATTGGAGCATGTGATCTCTTTTGTTGTCTGTGATCTCTGCAGTCACATGTATTTCAATAGCCTTCCAATATCTGGTACAAATTAGTAACTGTTCCCAGGTCATAATCCCACTTAGACAGCTATTGGTTACCACAGTTTAAAAGTGCTAGGATTTACCTGTTAAGTGTATCTTGGTGGACTGCTCATTGCTTTGCGTCCTATGCTTTTTACCTGGGTTAGACAGTTAATTGCTTTTGACACTTGACAGCTTCCCATATCATGAAAGCTTGTCACTCAGTCAGAGATTTATCTGTCCACTCTGGGTTGATTCTCCAAATTCTGTTTTCAAAATGTGCTCTGTGGTGTGATCAGGATTAGGGTCTCATCTTCAAGGTCTGAGAGCCAGCCAAGGGCAATGGCAATAGCCAATACTTTTTTGGAAGACTTTTATTTTTATCCTGACCAACGATTGTAAGGGAGGCTTCTGAAGAAGGAAGAGAGTTTGGTAGATAGTCTGTGGTTAAGTGGTGTATCATTGATACTCTGTGTAGTATGATTCAACCTGAAATATATAAATATTCACATATATGTATGTATGCATATATATAATATACACTTTATTAATATGATTATAAAAATCTTTATGTATAGTCTTGCCGATTTTTATCACTACTTCTTTCATCTCCTTCTGCATTACTCACCCCACAACTTCCTAAAATTGAATAGAAGTTTCCTTTCTCTACCTATCAAAGAAAGAACTCTTCCACAATCTATATAGATTAGTCTTTGACCTCAAACATGCAATGTATCTGACCTCGTGGACAGTCTGAGGCTTATATCCACTTACCCCAGGAAAGAAATGGTTAATCTGACTCAAACTTACATACAAATATAATCTGAACTCTATCCTGCATGTTTTTATAACTAGGAGGATGGACACAGGCATTAGTGAAAGGAGAAAACACTTTTCTCTCTGCCTCATTTTACTCAGAAGATAAAGGATCAGAAGAAGTGCATTTTCTTACCTCTATCTTTTTCTTTATTTTTAAATGAATTTTCCCTGAATTTAATACATAATTTTCAATCAGTCTTAATTGCCTTTTAGCTGCTTCTCCATTGGCACCCTCCCCCAGCCCCTTCCCTGGATTTCATAAGCTTGTGTTAGGGTCTATTTGGCCAAATTACTCTCCCTGGCCATTCCTCAATGCCAGTTCATCCTCTGAGCTATAGTCAGCCTATCTGGAGTCCCTCACTTAAAGAAGGCCAGGTCTTCCTCCCCCAACTTTAATCATGCTGACATTTTTTCAGCTACCCATTTCTTCAGGTCAGTGCTGGGCATTTTGCCTAGATGAGCTTGAATTGGTGCTGTGTATGTTGTAAGATGGCCTGGCTGTCCACCTGCTTGAATTGGTGCTGTGTATGCTGTAAGATGGCCTGGCTGTCCACCTGCTTGAATTGGTGCTGTGTATGCTGTAAGAGGGCCTGGCTGTCCACCTGCCTTCTAAAGAGGCCATGAATGTAATGCACTGACGATCTGAGTCTATCCACAATCTGAGTTTTCCTCTGCTAATCAGTTCTCTCCAGATGAAATAAATAGAATATTATATGTGTGGGAAGTGGAGGAGAGTTCTTATGCACTGACTGGTAGAGAAGTCTGCAAGTCTAAGAACATTGCCAAGAGAAAATGAAAACAGTCCTGGGGTGGACATGAAACAAAGGATGGATTGGATGCTCACTCCTATGGTGAATGTCTGATAATGAACTTGAGGTTCTGGTCCATTCTGGAATTCTAAGAACAAGAAGAAAATGGAATGGGTGGCAGACACCAGGAGGTCACAGCATGTTCCAGGTTCACTGCCCTGCTAAAGTGGGCCACATACAAGGGATTCTCATGACAGTTGGTGGAAATCATGTTTTGAGCTCCTTTTTGTCTCAGTATGACTTTGAGTGATGGCATTGATGGACGAATTTCAGGGTATAGAGGGGGAATGAACAGGGAATCCCTTTGAGAAAGACTCTATCCCTTCCTGTGTCCCCTGGACATGTGCATTTCACTCTACTGTTCCCCACGATAAAGGCAATTGATTCCTAGGGAAACTTTATTTTGATATTTATTCAGCAAGTGGCTTTATGAAATTACTCTGAGTTTGGCACCATTTTCACTCTTGTTATTCTATTCTATTCTGAGAAATACTCAAGCCTATATGTGGAGAAGAGGAAAATGGAGAATCACTGTGAGAAGAAATGAAGTCTACCTTCCCTGCACAGGGATGTTTATAACTGATGCATGGACATCATGAGGTAAGTAGTTTGATTGTGACAAGAAGTGATGTCAGAGACCCAGTGGCTGGATTCCACATATCCTAAGGAAGATCATGGCTGAAGACAGTGGTTAGAGATATTCACAGTCACTTCTTAACAGATTTAGACTACTGAGAAATGTATGGTGCTTGGAAGAGTATAAAAGTAGACCAAGACCATGGGAGCAGAGAGAGGTTTGCTTTCAGCATCAATCCCCTGAAATCCATCTCTCTGGTAGAATGTTTCTATTAATTATTACTAATCTCTTGCTTTGGTTTTAGTAATTTCACAAAAATAACTTCCTCTGATTCCAAGTTCATTTTACTTGTTCGTGAAAATGTTTATGCGAGCATTGCAATATAGTATGCCACCCTTCCATTGCATGCATGAAATAAAGTGGAAAACCTTCATTGTGATTTAGTCATAAAATAGTCTTTATTTTTAATATTTTTAGTAATATGTACACCCAAAAGGCAAAGCTTAAGGGATCCTTGTGGGTCTGGATCCCTGGGGAGAACTTCCTGGCAGATGATGTGCAGGATCACTCAGCACTGGTTGTTGTAGACCTCTCTGCACCTCAGGACCTTCAGCAAATTGTCAGCCCTGTGCGTATCCCTGCTCACACAGTGGATCGTGTTGAAAATAGCAAAATGGCGAGTGTCTTCATCAGGTGACTTCAGGTCTACTCATCCGGTCCATGCAGGGTAGGCACCTTCTTTAGCTCCAGGGTACTCCTAACCAGGAAAACAACAGGAAATATTCATCTAGTTAGTATGAGTTATTGGTAATTTCTTGCTAGTGCACATATGTTCATGTATAAGTACAATACATATGTGAGCATTTATGTGGGCGTAAATGTGTGCACCTTTGGAGGGCACATGTCAATGTGAAAAGTCCCTCAGGAGATTTCTACCAGGATTCTGAGACAAGTTCTATTTTATTATACCTAGCACTTACTAAATATTGTAGTCTCTCTGTCTCACTAGTGCTTGACTATAAGCACAGTGTTCCTCATGACTTTCATGGTTAGATTTCAGGTATCATTATCAGATGCCAGTTGTCAAAGGAGGCCATTGAAGATTGAGCCATCTGCAAATCCTAGTCTGTATTCCATCTATATACAGAGTGGTGTTTGGGGAAATGGAGAACTAGGATACATGGATCACAGGAGTTGACTGTCGTATATCAAAGATAAAATATTTTGATGGTGGGGCTGGAGAGATGGCCTAGCAGTTAAGAACAACAACTGCTCTTACAGAGGACCCCGGTTCGATCCTCAGCACCCACATGGCGGCTGAGAACCGTCTGAAACTCCAATTCCAGGAGAACTCCAGTTCCAGGGGAATCCGAGACCCTCTTCTGACCTCCACAGCACTGCACAACACGGGTGCACAAACTTGCATGCAGACAGTACATTCATACACAGAGATAAATAAAAAAAAATAAAAAAAATATTTTGATGGCATTAGAAATGTAAAGCTAAACCTGAAAAGATATCTGTATTTTCTTTTTTTAAATTTTATTTATTTTTGTATGTGTATGAGTGTACTGTCTGCATGTAGGTCTGTTCACCCTTGTTATGCAAAGCAGCGGAGGTCAGAAGAGGGTCTCAGAATCCTCTGGAACAGGAGTTCTCCTGGAATTGGAGTTATAGACGGTTCTTAGCCGCCATGTGGGTGCTGGGGATCAATCCCGGGTCCTCTGCAAGAGCAGTCAGTGCTCTTAACCGCTAGGCTATCTCTCCAGCTCCGACATCTATATTTTCTAAATGCAATTAATCCCAAGTGAGGTGATTCTTACAGGACAACAAATGGGGAACCAGGAAGGTGTTCTTTCAATATAGACATGGGTTAAGCAGATTATGAATGATGTAGTGTCTATGCTTTCAATAAAGGGGATTTTACATGTGCTCAGTATTTTCCCCTATATGTGCTCTTCATAATTTTTAGATTCCTTAGACATGATGAGAATTCAATTTGATATGCAATGATGTAGATTGTTCAGGAAAGACAAAAATAAGAAAGTCTGCTGAGGAAGTCAGATGGCTCAAGCTTCCCAGGGATGTTACTGGCCCAGTGATTAGAAGTAACAGTTATCTCTTTGATCCCTGTTGTGCAAGGTTCTGATTAAAAAAGTTTAGAGAAAGTTGGCTTTGAAAGAAACCAATTATTCACAAAGCTGTGTGTGCATGATGGTTTTCCTGAATTTGACTAATCAAAACAAACCAGTTCTAAGTTAATTTTTCATTTTACAATGATCTCTTTCAGGAGTAACACAAGGAACAATATATGAGGAGGGCTTACCTTGCTGAGAATTGCCTTCATTCCTTCAAGGAGTACTTCATTGTTGGTTTGCACTGCCTTGATTCGGGACATCATGGCATCAGAGGCTCCTTTAAGAGTAGCCACAGCAGGCACTAGGTCCTTCAGTGCATCTTCCCAGGCATGCAGAGTACTGATGGTAAGTTTCAGAATGTCCTCAGTCTACGCAATCAACATTAATCCTCACATTAAAATGGTGATATACCACATGGTTACATGCATTTGGTGTCTAAAAATGTTGGTGAATTCAAATACCAGGTTCTATTATTACAAGTATTTTAAACAATTGTGGTCTGTAATACACAGTATAAAATTGACAAATTTAGCCATTGGTCTATAGTTTGCTATGGGGAAGCTAATATGATCATAATAATTATTTTTGGCTAGTTATAAGTCAAGCAGATCCTATTTTCATTTTCCTCTAAATTCTTGCATTTTCCATCCTGATAGAACCTTTCTACTTGATGGCTTTCTTTGTACATAAGGTACCAAGGATTTACTGGCTCTTATCACCCATCCAAAGTACTGGTCTCAAATGAAAGAAAGAAGACACTTTCCCTGCAAGAGCTACAGATCATTTTCATAATACTGAATGAATTGCTCACTCCTAAACTCCTTCCTGATTGTCATATTATTCTACAATATCCAAACAAGGTCCACTGAAGGACACATGGCATTCCACATGGACCTTCCCTTATCTACATGACTCCGATTCTTTCCTTCTGTCACAATAGCCCATTCTTTGGCATATGCAGGTGAAGATGATGGCCCAGCAGTGTTCTTAACAGCAGCATGGGAGGAAATGTGTGCTCACTGCCAGGCCTGTGTGGAAATCATCCCTGGTTTAAATGTGTGCAGGGGTGTATGTTACCAACTAAATGATGATGAAAATTAACAATTGAGAGGATCCTATTGACACTGTGAAGGACATGAAGAAAATAACAGCCACAAACCCATGGCAAATTGGGCTGAAGTGAGCCTCATGGAATGAGGATGCGAAGTAGGACATGAGCTGAGTGAGTCCCAATTCACTGTCTTCTCTGGCGTGTAAGATGTTAATAGTTTGTGTTTTATAATTTTTGTTTGTTTTTGTAATTTTTCAATAGCAGATAGATTTATGTCCAAGACAGCAAGTTCAGATACAAAACACTCTTTTCCCCTCATCCCTTTTACATTGCCTGATGGGAGATGATGTGCCCTGGGAATCAATAACAGTACCCACACAAAGGCAGAGATAACAGAATGCATTTTAAGAGGGGTCCTCCAGCAGGGTGTTCTGAGGCCCAAGGTATTTCTTTTGTAAGGGATGCTACCCAAGTTTGCATTGCAGATGGAAGGAAGCATGAAGGTCATGGGCCCAAATAAATAAATCTTGGCCCCAAGGAGACTGAGGAACAATTTGGCAGCCTGTGGTGGAAAATGTCGGGGGGGAGGGCAAGTTGCCCTGCTTGGGGGTGCTTCCTTGTGCACTGACCCCTCTGATGTAGGCACAGAACCTGGCAGGGGGAAGTCAGAAACCCAGCTGGTCTGCACACCAGGAAAGGTGGTTTTACTGAGTGCAGTGGGGCCATAGGCAAAGGTGGTTTTACTGACTGCAGTGGGGCCATAGGCAAAGGTGGTTTTACTGAGTGCAGTAGGGCCATAGGCAAAGGTGGTTTTACTGAGTGCAGTAGGGCCATAGGCAAAGGTGGTTTTACTGAGTGCAGTGGGGCCATAGGCAAAGGTGGTTTTACCGACTGCAGTGGGGCTGTAGGCAAAGGCAGCCCCATATCAGCTACAGGAATAAAACTACAAGCCCAAGCCGGATGCTCAGCTCTTTGCTGTGGCCTCCCCTCCAGGACTGACCTCGTGCAAACCAAGGTCATCTCAAGGTCCAGGCCCAGTCTTAGTAGAGGTTGAACTTAACATGTTATACATCAATGAAAGAAAATAGATTACTTTTCGACATTCTAGGAATTAGGAATGAATGCAGCTCTGAGCAAATGTTCCTCTTCTTGACATTTTCTTTCTGCTTATTCACTTAGTTTAATCATCTTTTTATTAATGTCTCTACCTTCAGTATAGCTTATCAGTGTTACTAATAAAAATATCAGTTAAGAACAAATTATATATGTGAGATGAATAAAAACATGATGAAGTATTAATTCATTCCCAGTTTGCTTATGAAAGGGGAGAAATCTTGGTGATTACACATTAGAGCTGCCTGGACATTCAGACCTCATCATGACAGAGCTCATCCTGGAAGGCTACATATGCAGCTGATTTTTAGCTAACATAAGGGGAGGCACTACAGTCATGGAGGAAAGAGCACACATAAATATCATAAATATAACTGTATTTGCATTTTTAAAATTATATATATATATATATATAATTTTTATTATTTTCTCTGTGTGTGTGTTGTCTGCATGTATGTAAGTGCAGGCATCTAGTTTAAAGCCATTTGAGATCAAAAGATGGGTCAGATCCCTAAAAACTGGAGTTACTGATGGCTGCTAGCTGCTGTGTGGGTACTGAGTCCTCCTTACGAGCAGCCAGGGCTCTTCACCAAGGAGCTATATCCCCAGCTATATCCCTGGACTTGCATTTCTTATACAGGTGTGTCAATACATATTTACACATGAATTCCCATTTCACTTCAAAGTTCTCAGTAAACAAGAAGTGAAGGTCCAGTTAAAACTGGTTTCTGTCTTGATTGTCCTGCACTGGCCTCCATGATACAGCCCAGGTAGTCCAACAATGGCAGCCTACACTTTGAGGAGGCTGACATCCCCTTAGCTGTTTAGTCCACAAGCTGGGTATCTCAGTAGTCCCCATCTGGCATTGAAGGTTTGGAGGATTCTTGGAGAGACATGAGTCTTCAGTCCATATTAGGAGGTTAAAAAGCTGTGTCTCATGTCTTTGATGAGTGTCAAAAGCGGTGGCAGCCACAGAGTAGATGCACTTGCCAGTAAGAATTGGGCATAGGACAAACAACAGTGCTCTCTTTTTATTCTTTTTGTCTTTTTTTACTAAGATCTCAAGTTCTATGTTTGCAGTACAGTTTCTCTGGTCTTACTGATTATTTGTATCTGGTTGTACTTTCCACTTGGACACTTAATTTTGGGGGACCATGGGAGGAAAAGACCCCAATGTGGAGCAAAAGTGAAGGATTGATGGTTGGGGTTGCCAAGGAGGAACCACCTAGCACTTCCTTAAGGAAAACATGACATCTTTTAAGGAAGAAAAAAAAAAATCTTCCAATTCAAGTGATATGTGTGTACGTATGTATGCTTACATATATATATATATACTTATATATATATATACATATACTTTGTTTTATATATAATATATATATATATAATATATATTATATATATTTTTTTATATATATATTATATATATATAAAACAAAGTATATGTACATATATATGGTAGCAATAGAAGTTGGAGAGAACAGCAACAAAAGAATTGAAAAAAACTCTGGAGATTAAAAAAAGTGGTTTTTGTATGAGCAATGACTAAATGTGCTGTAATGTGAGCTAGCATATGACTTGAGTTAAACATATCAGTGTTATAATGTGACTGTCTCAATTGCAAATTCTGGTCCTATTATGTAAGGTATATGACATCACACCTCTTGCACCACCTGTAATAATCCACAGTCCAACCATCCTGCACACAGCTGTAGTAGCTTTGGTGAAAATCCAAAAGGAAACTTACTTTAGTGTTGTGGACTTTCTCATGGCTGTCTGGAGTAGGAATAGAAGCTGTGAGGCAGGGGACTGGAAGCCTTGACTGTATCTAGCTCATCTTCATAAACTTTTGTGTCTGGAAACAATGAAGTAATTAAATTTGTTAGAGTTTCAGATTCAAATAAATCCATCTAGGAACAACATGCTAATGAAATCAGTAGATGTAGAATTTTTAAATGGGGCTTACATCTAAATTGTCATTCATTTATAACCAAAAGTGTTTCTGCCTCTATTTAATTATTAAATACAGTATCTATTTCTCTATCCCACTGTACATTCCCATAATTACAATTTTTTGGGCAAAGAAAAATTTATTTTTCTTTGTCCAAAAACATGTACCAAAAATTCACTAAAATACTAACATGAATCTCTGAGTTTTTCACTATATTTCCCCTAAGATTTAAGCTGAGCACCATAACTAGTTTGAGTACACCCAGATTTATGGATTGCCTCTCCTTCTTGGAATGAATTGATTTATTTCTTTCAACTAGGCATTCTAATATTATAACTTTTATTTTGATTGTCATCAAGTTTTCATTATTTGATCACAGGAATTTCATCATGAGAAATTTAAAATCCATTTATTTTGATGGTGTCAAAATATATTGTGAAAACCTGGGTATATTTATTACAAAACAAGAATGAATGAATGGAGGATTAAAAATATCCAATATTTATACATTTACTACTTGAAGAGTTTAATTACTTAAGATGTCAATAATTGAAAATACATATTATTTAGCTTAAAAGTCACCTAATATGTAAATGTTTAATGAAATCTTATACATGCTGAAGGATTAGAATTTTGTCCCTCAAGAACTGGCAAAGAACCACTCATGAATAGCACACATGATTTCATGTTTAATGCAAATCTACAGAAGTTTCATCTAGATTACAGATCTCACAGTAAATGTTTAGTTATTTTAGCCTTATTGAAAGACCTGGATTGTATTCCATATGTGAATTATAGAATTGCATTTCCTCCTATAAAATGAAAACCATCACTGGATCTCTGCAAAATGATGACTGAAACATTGCAGCATATCTGAGAAGTAATTTGTATCTTCTGTTTACATGGTTTCATATTATTTTAGTTTCTTTATGTCCACACAATGCACCACTATACACAGGATATCTCTACTCAAGATGAGTAATTACAGCTCTTATGTGGCTATTATATAGAAAGGTACATTTTAAAACTTGATTTTTGTAAAGTGATTGTTAAGTGTACTGAAACTTTACTGGATTCTTTAAAAATATTATAATTTCAGGAAGCTTCATTATCTCTTTCTTTTATAAAAATTTTTATTTATTTTTGTATGTGTATGAGTGTACTGTCTGCATGTAGGTCTGTGCACCCGTGTCGTGCAATGCTGTGGAGGTCAGAAGAGGGTCTCGGATTGCCCTGGAATTGGAGTCCTCCTGGAATTGGAGTTACTGACAGTTCTTAGCTGCCATGTGGGTGCTGGGATCGAACCCGGGTCCTCTACAAGAGCAGTCGGTGCTCTTAACCGCTAGGCTAGGCTATCTCTCCAGCCCCTCATTATCGCTTTCATGTTTTGATTGTGATCTTTTCCATTACCTACAAATGTATTGTGTTTGAAATTTCATTCATAATATATTCTCATTTAATAAGTGGAATTCTCCTAGGTCTCCTTTGAGAAGAAATCAGAAGTAAGATACTAGCAGGGCCTGGTGGCACACGCCTTTAATCCTAGAACTCGGGAGGCAGAGACAGGCAGATCTTTGTGAGTTCAAGGCCAGCCTGATCTACAGAGCAAGGACAGCTGGGGCTACATGGAGACCCTGTTTTGAAAAGACCAAAAAAAAAAAAAAAATAAAAAAAGAAGTGAGAGACTTACAAACTCAGTGTACACCTGCAAGGTCATGGTTTTGATGAGACTGAACAACCAAACGGTCATACAGTTGCTCAGAGGACAGTTGGAGGTTTGGGAAGGCAGCCGCATTCTCCCACAGAAGCAGGTTTGACACCATCAGCAGCAGGAGTGATGCTATGAAGAGAAAGCCATGCTGTGAAGATCTCTTTACAGGAGGTTCCAAGAGTGAAACAGTCTGAGGAATTCTTGTCCATTCCAAGGCCTTCTCCATGGTAGGATTTTACATTCACAGAGATGTAGTGAAGCTGGGAATGGCTTCCTGTAACCTTGCCTGACTCCAGGAGTGCTTCACAAATTTGTGAATATTTACATTCATTTGAGTAGGGACTCTGCGATTTCAAGGCGTTCCCTTTCAATATTTTAATGTCTTTTTAATTTATGCATATTTTATATTTTAATATGTATTTCATATCTGTAGTCAATCC
Organism: Rhizomys pruinosus; assembly: GCA_009823505.1. NCBI lineage: Eukaryota > Metazoa > Chordata > Mammalia > Rodentia > Spalacidae > Rhizomys > Rhizomys pruinosus. The sequence goes on from VZQC01012836.1 coordinate 1,772,897, forward strand.
ATCATCCTTTTAAATGACAGTTACAAAATTAAGGCAGATCGATAGTTTAAGAACAACTTTCCTTTTGCTTTGGTACTTGGCTTTTCTCAATGAGTAAAACACAAATCTGCTATCATGTTGTTTTCAAGACTTCAGAACTCAAAGTTCACTCAAGTTGAGCAAAAACATAATGGGTTATTCTAAGAGATTATTTTTCCTTCTACTGATATTCACCTAACTGAAACATTGGATCCTGTGTACTCAATGAAGTCTAGTTCCTCAATTTCCACAGCATGTTGGTCAGATTTAAATCAATTTTTTTTTTCTCAGAAGTGACCTCTGCAATGAAAAAAGTTTAACTGCCTATGCAGTTTAGATAGCAGTCGCACTGTTCTTTTCAATCTCATGTCAATTTAGGCATTAGAATCTGTCTTCAGATATTTTCAAGTCTCTCTACTCAACGATTCCCTTGCCAACCACAGATAGCACATTCCACAGGAAAACAAAGACTAGAAAGTACTTCTCAGCTGTCTGTTGCCTTATATGTCCAGGCGATATTGAAACTAATGTCAGGTTCCCAGAAAAACTACCACAATCATGGCAAAGAATGTGTGCTAACTAGCTCCATCTTGGTAAAATAATGCATCAACAAATTTTAGTAAGAATAAACATGAAGGTTACTCACAGGAGCATGATTGAGTCAAACACAGCCACATCTCTGAGAAGCTTCACCACGCTGCTGACTGCAACTCAGGAATTTTCCTCAACCTGAGTTCTGCCTTCAGTAGATGTTCTCCCTCCAATATATATTAGGAGATGCTCCCCATTGCCAAGCAGTTATTGGGGGCAGAAGGANAACAGCAGCAGCAGGAGTGATGCTATGAAGAGAAAGCCACGCTGTGAAGATCTCTTTACAGGAGGTTCCAAGAGCGAAACAGTCTGAGGAATTCTTGTCCATTCCAAGGCCTTCTCCATGGTAGGATTTTACATTCACAGAGATGTAGTGAAGCTGGGAATGGCTTCCTGTAACCTTGCCTGACTCCAGGAGTGCTTCACAAATTTGTGAATATTTAGGTAGGGACTCTGCGATTTCAAGGCGTTCCCTTTCAATATTTTAATGTCTTTTTAATTTATGCATATTTTATATTTTAATATGTATTTTATATCTGTCATCAATCCATCATCCTTGTAAATGTCAGTTACAAAATTAAGGCAGATTGATGGTTTAAGCAAGACTTTCCTTTTGCTTTGGTACTTGGCTTTTCTCAATGAGTAAAACACAAATCTCCTATCATGATGTTCTCAAGTCTGCAGACCTCAAAGATCACTCAAGTTGAGCAAGAACATAATGGGTTATTCTAAGAAATTATTTTTCCTTCTACTGATATTCACCTAACTGAAACATTGGATACTGTGTTCTCAATGAAGTTTAGTTTATCAATTTCCACACCATATTGGTCAGATTTAAATATTTATTTTCTCAGAAGTGTCCACTGCAATGGAAAAAGTTTAACTGCATGTGCAGTTTAGATAGCATTCGCACTGTCCTTTGCAATCTCATGTCAATTTAGGCATTAGAATCTGTCTTCAGATATTGCCAAATCTCTCTACTCAAGGATTCCCTTGCCAGCCACAGATATTACACTCCATAGGAAAACAAAGACTAGAAAGTACTTCTCAGCTATCTGTTGCCTTATATCTGCAGGTGATATTGAAACTAATATCAAGTTCCCAGAAATACTACCACAATCGTGGCAAAGAATGTATGCTAAACAACCCCATCTTGCTAAAATAATGCATCAGCAAATTTTGCTAAGAATAGGGATGAAGGGATACTCACAGGAACATGCCTGGGTCAAAGACAGCCGCATCTTTGAGAAGCTTCACCACGCTGTTGACTGCAACTCGGGAATCTTCCTCCACCTGAGTTCTGGCTTCAGTCGATGTTCTCCCTCCCATATATATTAGGAGACACTCTCCATTCCCAAACAGTTATTGGGGACAGAAGGAAGCCATGTCCATAGGCCAGGTGAAGGTGTCATTACCCTCTTCCCATAGGCATTGATAACATCCTCTGTACTTTACCACTGTCCTAACTCCATAGGGGTAATTTGCTATATTGACCTATACAATCACTTAACTTCAGTTTATTTTGAAAATTGCCAATGTAATCTATTTTCATGGTGATTCAGAGTAAAGCCAAGCAGAAAAATGTCTTCTGCAGAATGTTCTGATTGTCTCTGGTGGGAATAATTTCAAGTTATACTTGTCAGAACTCTGATTCCCTATATCACAGCCACAGACAACCATAATACGTTTACCTCAAAAATGAATCTTTGCCAGAAACTGCCTAACAATCAATGCTTCTCTCAAGAGAGAGGTGTCAATTGCATTAATCTACAGGCCTGAACACAAATACTTAGAAGATGAGAAGGTAGTAACATCCTTTCACAAAATATGGGGATAACTGACATCCTGTAGTCTATGACTCCTTTAGTCACATATTGTTACAGTGACTACATCAGAATTCATGAAAATTCTCTTCCAGGTTTAGCCTTAAATCAATTCAGAGAGTCAGTGTTTAAAGCCATACATTTCACACCATTATTTCTAAATGTTACCAGGCTTCTTATGGCTGAAGCATCTGCCTGAGAAATACAATTGTTGCCAGTTATTCAGGAACAGCCTGCTGTTGCCATTTAATACCATATTAGCCCTTCCACATGATAGAATGTGAAGACTCCAAACTGATTTTTTCATATAGTGAAAATATGTGCAGTTTTTTCAGCAAACATGTCCATACATTTGGGTCAGGTGTAGTGTAACAGAAGTGGAAGAAAGGCTTAGATTATGACAGCATGTAGCCACATTCCCAGCACATTCTATGCAGGAAAGAGAAGCACGGGATGCAATTTTATTCAATAATATTATGACTACAAAATACAGCTTTTCCCATGCATTCTGAGAAATTCTTACAAAGCATTTGTGCTGCATAGCTTTAGTGTCAACTTGACAGCCCTGTGTTGAGGGAGCATCAATTGAGTCATGGCTTCCATTGGACTGGCCTCTGGCCATGACTATGTGGCATTTTTTGATTGTTGTGTGATGTGGGAGGGCCCAGTCCACTGTGGGTGATGGCACCTCTGGACAGAAGGTTCTGTATTATACAAGAGCATGGGCCAGAGGACCATGCCAATAAGCAGCAGTCCTCCATGGCCTGTGCTTCAGGTCCTGACTCTATGTTCCTGCTCTGACTTTCTACCTTGGGCTCCCTCCATGATGAATATGAGACTTGAAGCAATAATATTGAGAGCTCCTTCTCTCAATATTATTGCTTCAAGGGAGAAATATCACCAGTGTACTATGATGCGGTGATACATGGAAGCTGAAATATTAGGACCAGTGTGATCTGAACCAAATCTGACCATCTCCTTCCAGTGACCCTTGTCAGCCTCTTCCATTTCTGAATGTGGCTTCCTTGTTTTCATGCTCAGATCAGCCCCAGCCTTTCTTCAATAAACATCAAGTGACCATGAATTTCTGGTGTAATGGCACAGAAGAATGAGCACAAAAGAATCCTGGGTTTTAACTTATTAAAAAGAAATGAGAAGCTTCCATTCATAACTCATCATAGGAAAGTATCCTGTTCTATCCGACATGTGTGTACATCTTATCTCCACAGGAAGTACATTTCCAGTAGGGAACAGGAGCAACCTGCTTTACACATCCCCTAATTGTCTGCATTAGATCAGTCATTCTGACTTACAGTCACACTTAGATATGATCTAGACTCTGGCCTATAGATATCCATAAATTATTGATACCCCAGGCATGAGTGAAAGCAAAATGTTACCTTTCTGTCTCTCACCCAATTATGTCATAAAGTGAGGAAAGAAAACACATGTATGTTTCCTAAATCAATAACATATCCTGCTTTATGTGGAAATCATGGATCTACATATTTTTATATATAAGTGCACCTTACCAGGAACAAATTTTCTGTGTGTCAGCCACTACCACAATTCATCTGAGGTTTGAGTACAAGGAATTACTAGCTTCCTGGAGCTTTTCACTCCCGCTTTAAGGCTGAGTTCTTGCTTCCACAAATATGCCCATTAACAAATTGGAAATATTAAGAGGAGAGTTCTTTGACTTTTGTCTCAGACTTAGTTATTGAGCTTCTATTTTGTGCTATGTGTCTGTTGCCTGTAGTTTATGTGTTTGTGTGTGTGTGTGTGTGTGTGTGTGTGTGTTGTTTGTTGTTAGAGAGGCCATTTATTGCCTCTGCTTCTATTTGGCAGGGAACAAGTGTTCACTACCATATCTGTATTCTTAATTTTTTTCCTGAGGCTTGAATGGGGTCTTTAAATTGGAAAACAACACTTCACTGGCTAGGCCATCCCCATAGCATAGTGGTGTTATCTAGAAGGAGAATTCTGAGGCAGAAGCAAGAAGATCTCTGTGAGTTCAAGGCCAGCCTGGTCTACAGAGTGAGTTCCAGGACAACTGGAGCCACAGAGAGACCCTGTGTCAGAAAGACCAAAAAAAAAAAAAAAAAAACAATGAAGAAAAAAGAAAAGCAAAGAAAGAAACGAAAGATAAGAAATGAAAGAACGAAAGAAAGAAAGAAAATCTGATTTTTCAATTTGGCAAATTCCTTCTGAAATATGCCTATTCTCGAACTTATCTTTTGCAGTTTGTAAATAAATCCAATGGAATTTTTAAGTAATTATAGCTGATATTAGAGAAACTTGTTGAATGAATTCCGGTTACAGGGACGAAAGCTCAGTTATTTTGATTGCTCATTTCCTCTCTTGTAATCACTCTTATGGCAATTCTTCTCTTTAGATGAAATGTGAGGGCTTGCATTGCATGATGCCCGCCTTGTACTTGGAATGTCAGTGCTCAAATTCTATACGACCTTTTGTAGTTCCAGTCATTACTTTCACCAAGTCAACTGCTAATAAATTGTGTTACAAAATATGTAAAGAAATGGATCAATGCCAATAGAGTACTCTTTAAAATATTTAGGAAAACCACACTGAGACAATGCTCTCTTTTCTATACTTTCTTCCTCAATGTCTCTCTTTATAAACACTTTCTGTCAATTTGAAGAGCTTAATGGATAGCATATGGATGATAGTAAATAAAGGGATAAAGGGAGAAGTGACTATGTGATGTGCACACATAAGTTAAATTTACATCATACTAATATTGGTTATGACAGTACGTCAAAGAGGAGAGAGGAAAACTTTTGAATATGTGGAAGTCATCCAGCAGACATCAGCCTTCAGAGCAGAATATAATATGTAGAGGACACTATTGTCCAGCTGATTTTCAGTTCAGACATAAGAGAAAGCAGACCAGTCCTGGAACATGGAGCATGCAAGTGAAGATGGAGAATTAGGACCAGGAGACCCTTGAAGAGCAAAAGAACAATGAGGCCTTAGTCAGTAACATAACTGGTTACCAACAGAGGAGCCTTTATTACTGTGTCATAAACAATGCCATTCATACTTGTTAGATATGTTTCAATAGGTATTTAACTATAAGAGTGTAATTCTTCCAAAATTTCAATCAGAATATGAAGTTCAATCCCATAGGCAAGGTGCTGGATCAGGAGTTCTGCGTGGCCCCCCTACGACTCTATCACTATTTGAGCTCCCATTTGGTTTGACATGGAACTGAAGAACTATAAATTGTGACTGTTCTTTGATTGCTCATCTTCCTAAAGTGTTAGATCTGTTAAGATCTCATCATTGCAGTTCGGGTAATATCTGGGTGCACAAAAAGCTCCTGAAGTGCTTTTTGTGTTGGTGGAAGACGGTATGAACTTTAGAGCCTGTTGGACTTGCTCCTGGTGCTCATAGGGAGCCAGGCTGCAGTGAGGAGGCGCTGGGCTTCTTGTCCTGGAATCCCCTGCTCTTGTCGAGATTTTATCATGGAGATAATGAAAAGTTTCAATTTGGTATAATTTAAGATTGAATCAATACATCAATGATCAAATGTTGATGAACTTGGATGTTGTTCAGATTTTTTTCATTTATTACTGAAGTTTTGAGCATTTCATACAAAATTACTTAAACAACCTTATACCCCTTATTTGCCCCCTATCCTTCATGCATTATCACCTACATGTCTTGCATCTTTTTCTCTTAACTTTTTGACACAGAAGTTTACTGTTTCAGACAGTTTTTTGACCAAGCCTTTGTTGTTTTTGTTCCTTCAAATTTTTATCACTTCAAAATATGCATATATGCGTGCCACACATATACAAAATTATGGTGTGGGAAAATAGACTATAGGATAATTCCAATACATGTTTAGGGATTCACTTTTTGACAGTAGAATTGTACGCAGGCAAAGAAAAAATATTATTTACATTCCCACATTACATTGTAAGTTAATGAGTAACATCAGGTATTATATCTACTAGAAAAAGGAAAAAAAAGAAAGAAACAAAAAAGTTTACATTACAAATATGGATTTGGTGCTAGGATCCACAAACGAGGGGCGCCATACATCATTGTTTTTTCTGGGACTGTGTGACTTCACTAAGGATAATGGCCTCTAGTTCCATCCATTTACCTGTAAAGTTCATGATGTCATCATTCTTTACTGCTGCATAGAATTCCAATGTGTAAATGTACCACATTTTCTCTTTTTTTTGCAACTTTTTTTAATTTATTGATGTTTTATGTATTTCATACATTGATTTTCATTTCTGTTCAGGCCTTTTCCCCTAACCCTTCCCCCACCTCACCCCATCCCATCCCAGACCATGCATTCTGCCATAACTGTCCTGCATCTTTCTCTCAGTCTTTTTTATGCTTAGGAATTCACAATTTCCTCTGTTAATTTCATATTATTCTAAAATATTGATACATACTCTCCACACATATACAGTAATTACAGAGTCTGAAAATAATTGGTGGGTTGATTCTAGAGCCCATTGAGAGATTCACATTGTAACAACATAGTTGCTTTCAGATAAACAAAAATATGACCATACTGTCATTCAGCTTGAATTTCATCTGGAGGATTTGGAGTTAGCATCCACAAATGAGGGAAACCATTCTTCATTTGTCTTTCTGGAACCGTGTCACCTCATTCAGCATAATGGCGTCGAACTCCATCCATTTGCCTGCAAAGCTCATAATGACATCCTTCTTTACTGCTGAATAGTACTCCATTATGTAGATGTACCACATTTTTGTCATGCACTCGTCTGTTGAGGGGCATATGGGTTGGTTCGAGCTCTTTGCTATTGTGAAGAGAGCTGCAATAAACATGGATGTGCATGCATCTTTGTGGTCGATGAGTCTTTGGGGTATATACTCCACTTGGAGTTTATTTTTGTACAGGGTAAGAGGTACGGGTTTAATTTTGTTCTTCTACATATGGTGATCCAATTTTGCCAGCACCATTTGCTGAAGATGCTATCCTTCCTCCATTGAGAGATTTTTTTTCCCATTTGTCAAATATGAGGTGGCCGAAATTTTATGTGCTCAAATTTGGACCTTTAATTTTGTTCCATTGGTCAACTGGTCTGTTTTTGTGCCAGTACAAGGCTCTCTTTATGACTATGGTATAGTTTGAAGTCTGGTAGGGAAATCCCCCCTACATTGCATTTATCACTCAGAGTTGCTTTAGCTATTTGGGGTCTTTTGTTTTTCCATATGAATTTAATGATTTTTTTTCCAAGTCTGTGAAGAAGCTCATAGGGATTTTGATTGGGCTTGCATTGAATCTGTATATCATTTTGGGTAAAATGGACATTTTTACTATACTAATTTTCCAGATCCATGAGCATGGAAGGTCATTCTATCTTTTGATTTCATTTTCAATCTCCTTCAGGGGTTTAAAACTTTTGTTGTATCTTTGCTTAGGTTTGTCCCCAGGTATCTTATTATTTTTGAGGCTATTATGAGTGGGAAGGTCTCCTTGTATTCCTTCTCCACATGTTTATTGTTGATGTAAAGAAAGGCTACTGATTATTCTAGGTTGATTTTGTAGCCTGACACTTTACTAGAACCCTTAATCATTTCTAGAAGTTTTCTGTGCCACATTTTCTTTATCCACTTGTCAGTTGAGGGAAACTTGGGTTGGTTCCAGCTCTTCCCTGTTGTGAAGAGAGCTGCAATAAACAAAGATGTGCATGATTCTCTGCAATAGGATGAGTCTTGTGGGTATATACCCAGGAGTGCTATGACTGGGTCAGGTGGTAGATTCATTCTTAGTCTGTTAAGAATTCTCCACACTGCTTTCCACAGAGGTTGCATGAGCTTGCATTCCGATCAGCAGTTTGGTATCATTCATTATTTGGTCATTGCCAGTCTTCCTGGGGTAAGATGAAATCTTAGCGTGGTTTTATTTTGTGTTTCCTTAATTATTACAAATCTTGAAGCCAAGTGTGTTGGCATGTGCCTTTAATCCTAGCACTCAGGAGGCAGAGGCAGGTGGATCTTTGTGATTTGAAGACCAGCCTGGTCTACAGAGTGAATTCCAGGACAGCTGGGGCTACAGGGAGACCTGTCTTGAAAAGACCCAAAAAAAAAAAAAATGTTGAACACTGTTTAAGATGTTCCTTAGTTATCTTTACTTCTTTACTTGTGAAGTCTCTTTTCACCTCTTGACTGCATTTTTCATTGGGTCATTTGTTGGCTTGCTTCTTTGTTTTTTGCATGACATACATTCTGGATGTTAATCATCTGTCATTATATCACTGGTGAATTTTTCCTCCGACTTGGTGGATTTTCTGCTTACTTCTTCGATTGTTTCTCTCACTGTATATAAGCTTTTGAGTTTAATGAGGTCCCATTGCTTGATTGTTGACCTTATTACCTGTGCAGCTGCTGTCTGGTTTAGAAAGTCTTTTCCTACACCTATATCTTGTAGGTCACTACCAATGTTTTCTTCTATTATTTTCAGAATTTCAGGTTTCACAGTGAGGTCTTTGATCCAGATGGATTTGGGGTTTTTTTGTACATGGTGAGAGCTAGGGGTTAGTTTAATTCTTCTACAAGTGGTGATCCAGTTATGCCAACACTATTTGCTGAAGACACTGTCTTTCCTCCATTGAGTCATCGTGGCCCCTTTGTCAAATATGAAGTGGCTGAAATTGCATGTGCTCAGATTTGGATGTTCAGTTTTGTTCCATTGATCTATGGGTCTGTTTTTGTACCTGTACCAGGATATTTTGATGACTATAGGTCTGTAATATAATATGAAGTCTGGTATAGTAATCCCCGCTGTGTTGCTCTTTTTGGTCAGGGTTGCTTTGGATATTGGGGGCCTTTAGTTTTTCTATATGAGAGGTTTTTTTTTTTCTAAGTATGTGAAGAAACACAGGGATTTTAATTGGGTTGCATTGAATCTGTATACTTATTTGGGTTGAATGGTCATTTTTATTATAATAATTGTTACAATCCATGAGCATTGGAGGTCCTTCCATTTTCTGGTGTCTTCTTCAATCTCCTTTAAGGGTTTAAAATTTTCATTGTAGAGATCTTTAGTTTCTTTTGTCAGTTTGTTCTGACATATTTTATGTTTTGTGGCTATTGTGAATGGTAAGGTCTTCTTCTATTCCTTCTCCAACAACTTTTTATTGGTATAAAGAAAGGCTACTGATTTTTCTAAGTTAATTTTCTATCCCAACACTTTGCTGAAACTGTTAATCCTTTCTAGGAGTTTTCTGGTAGTTTTTGGCATCCCTTAGGTAAACTATCATATCATCTGCAAAAAGTGATAGTTTGACCTCCTCTTTTCCAATTAGTACTCATTTATTCCTCTTTCTTGTCTTATTTCTCTAGGGAGCATTTCAAGCACTGTATTATAAAGGAGTGGAAATCAGGGGCAGCCTTGCTGGGTTTCTGACTTTAAGGGGATTGCTGCTAATTTTTCCCCATTTAGGATAATGGTGGCTGTGGGTTTGTTGTATATGTCTTTGATTAAGTTGAGGAATGTTTCCTCCAGTCCAATTCCCTCTAGGACTTTAAACATGAAGGCATGTTGGATTTTATTAAAGGACTTTTCTGTATCAATTGAGATGACCATGTGCTTTTAGTCTTTCAGTATATTTCTGTGCTTTAGAACATTTATTGATTTACATATGTTGAACCATCCCTGCACCTCTGGTGTAAATCCAACTTGGTCAAGACGGATGATATTTTTGATGTGTGCTTATATGCAGTTTGCAAGTATTTTGTTGAGTATTTTTGCATCTATGTTCATTAATGAAATGGGTCTATAGTTTTCATTTCTGGTTGTAACCTTGCCTAGTTTTAGTATTAGAGTGATGCTGGTTTCATAGAAGAGATATGTGTGATTTCTCTCTCCTATCCTTTTGAATAATTTGAATAATAGTGGTTATAAGTCCTCTTTAAAGATTTTATAAATTCATGGTCAATTGCTCCTTTGAGAAGAAGGTAGTGACCCTCGACATCTCTTTTGTCCATTAGTTTTAATTTGACGTCTATTTTGTCTGATATTAGAATAGCAACTCCTGCTTGTTTCTTAGTAGCATTTGCTTGGAATCTTTTTTTCCATTATTTCACCTTAAGAATGTGTCTGTACTTAAAGGTGAGTTGGGTTTCTTGTAGACAGCAAAAAGATACATTCAATTTCTTAATCAATCCTTCCAGTCTGTGTATCTTGATTGCGGATTTCAGCCCATTGATATTTAAAGTTATTATTGATAGGTGTATTTTGATTCCTATCACTTTAATTTCTGTCTGCATCTTTGGATTATGTGTATATTTCCATAGTTATACCTTCCTCAATTCTTTTTTCTTGCTGATTGGGAGTAGTTGTTCCTTTCTTCTGCTGTTTGTATTGCTTAAAGTATTTTCTGGAATGTTGGTTTTTTTCTAGAGCCTTGGTTTTGTGACATATATTCCTTCATCTGGTCTATGCAGTGAAAGACCTTTCTTTCTTTTCTTTTTTCTTAATTTTTTAATTAATTTTTATTTATTTCTGTATGTGTATGAATGTACTGTCTGCATGCATGTCTGTGCACCCGTGTCATGCAATGCCGCAGAGACTCATTTTCCAGTCTTGGTATTCTATTTTCTGTTTCATTCATTCTTCTACAGAGACTTTCTCCCATCTTTTCCTTTTGACTGTATGTGTGTTTGATATTCTTTTCCATTTCAGCCTGAGACTTCTTCAGTGTTTCCACTTCATTCTTCACTTTATCATCTTTCCTTCTAGTTATTTTACTCACTTGTCTCTGTGTTTTTTAAATTTAACATTCCCTCATTCTAGTTCTTTGATTTGTTTGTATGTGTGTTCTGTAAATTCCTTGAATTCTTTGAGTATGTTGGGATTCTTTTTAAAGATCTATGTCCTGGGTTACTTCAATGGAATCTCCATTTTATATAGCAGTTTTTTTTTTAATTTTTTATTTCCGTATGTGTATGAATGTATTGTCTGCATGCAAGTCTGTGCACCCGTGACGTGCAATGCCGCAGAGGTCAGAAGAGGGTGTCGGACTCCCCTGGAACTGGAGTTCTCCTGGAACTGGAGTTTCAGACGGCTCTCGGCCGCCATGTGGGTGCTGGGGATCGAACCCGGGTCCTCTGCAAGAGCGGTCGGCGCTCTTAACCGCTAGGCCATCTCTCCAGCCCTCAATGGAATCTCCATTTTAGGAGACTTCTACATTCTTGGTCATATTTAATGGGGACTTATTATTCAGGTTTCTCCTGTTGTTTTTTCGTTGTGCTTTTAGCATGAGGATTTACTTTGTTGTTTGTATTATGCAACTTGAGTATTTCTTAGATGAGTTGCTGACTGAATTTGGTTGTTTCCTTCAGGTGCTTTCATTGCCTCCTTATTGGTTATGAGCAGGTGGTTACTCTAGGCTCCAGGTTTTCACCTTTATTTTTGTTCTGGAGCAACTAGAACTTCTCTTGGCCTGCACACTAGAACCTGAGGTGTTGTTCCTGTTGCTCCTGCTGGGTTGTCCACATGTGCTGGAATCAGGGTGTTGCTCCCAGTTGGTCTGCAGTGCACACACATTACACTAAGAGCTTAAGAAAACACTCCATCAAGTCCACTTTTTATCTTGATTAAATACGATATCTCTGTTTTTTCAAATCTATCTTGAATGCTCCACTTCTTCCCTATCTTATGTTTCTTTTGCTTTGCCTCTTCTTGCTGATGTTTGCAAAGGAAACTTAAAAAATATCATGACTAATTGAATAAAATGAGTATTTAACACATCATCTTTCCTTAGGATTCATGTGGAATGTGTGGATTTGTGACTATGTATCTGTATTTATGAATCTCTTGTTACTCCAAAGAAGTAAGTTTTTTTCTGTGTATTTGAAAATCATGCTATTTTTTTTAATTACCACTGAGTCTTTTTACAGGAAACACAATGTCCAAATAAATTAAAGCGCAGTTGTGTTTAATGACAAAAATATTTCACGTAGCGAAATCTAGGCATATTTTAAGGAAATACTTAATATTCAGGCACACTCAAAACCAAAAAATTTAGAAGATTTATATAAATTTCCTTCCTAATATATTTCAATTTGGCACTGTACTAAAGTATACATTATTCAATTCTGTATTTTCATAGTAAAAATTAGAACAATTTTGTAATTTAATAAATTCCTAGACATGCACTGAATTTGAACACATTGGGAAATATGAGGACACACAAGGAACATTTTTCAGTGAGGATAGACGTCTTAGAGGGGGATGATCATTTTATTCCATAACTATTAGTTAATATTATTATAAAGCAATAAAAACTTGATTGGAGTCTTATTTATTTTTTTCTCTTTCGCCTGACCTTAAATGGATACACATATGCATTAGGAAGACAGAACATTTTTCTTCAACTAGCCCTTATTCTGTAATTTCAAACCTAAAACTGGAATTTTCATAGCCGTGATTAAAACAATTCTAGGAATTTCTGAGAATTTAAAATAAATTTTCCTCTTCTTTGCATATGGTTTTAGATCAGTTTAGTTTTCATATGTCCAAAAATTCACTACCATGAAATTCTCCTTAATCAGGGGTGTGCTCAGTGCTAAGTGAAGAAAACTCATAGATAATGACCACTAGATGAATGACTTGTAAACCACAGTTACTAGCTGGGCACACATTATGGGCTTAATGAAAATGCTAAGTTGAAAGTAAGTTCCTTTTATTGAAAAAAATTTTTTTTTTTTTTTTTAAATAAAATAAATAAATTGAATAAAATAATGTTTATTTCTTTAAAATCATGGAAGATTTCATTACACATCCATTCTAGTGTCTCAGTGCTTTTTCTTAGTTATTTGTTTATTCATTTCTTCTTATTTACCGCAAAACTTAGAAAGAAAATGCAAAAACAAACTGATAAATTAAAAGATTATCACTAGGAAAAAATAATTGGTAAATAAAACAGAATCAAACTTGAGGCTAAATTTGAGGAATGCAATAATTATTAGGTATGTAAAAAAAAATCTTTAGGATTCAGAAAAACAATAGAGCTATTTAGAAAAAAAAAAACTGGTATCTAAGCTCTACCGGATGATCTGTGTTTTAGTTTGGTTGGTTTGGTTTGGATTTTTCTTGTTTTTTTTTTTTTTGGTCTTATTTCAATTGCTAGTGCAGTTTCATGGTGGACATGAGTAAACTCCACGTGGGAAAGCAAAAAAAAAAGACACAGGGGTAAAGTTTAAAACCAAAATACAAAAGGCGTGCGTTCATCAAATGATTCAGTTCAGAGCTGGAAGTCATGACATTGAAAACGCCCAGGGGCACCAAGCCCCGACGTCCGCCATCATTGCATTCCCAAGGCCGGGTCGAGTCAAGAGAGATCCGTGACAGAGGTCCAGCACGCGGGGAACACACTGAATGAAATGTTAGTCCATGGCACACACCCGTAAGCTCAAGCCGAAACATCGATTTTTCCTTGAATGATACAGGTGCTGCGCAGGTATGTCAAGCTTTGTTTTCCAACAGGTTTGGCGGCTCATTCGAGGGGATCACTTTTTCATTTTATTTTAATTTTTTATTTATTGATTTTTTTGGTTTCTTTTCAAGACAGGGTCTCCCCCGTAGCCCCCGCGGCCTGGAACGCACGCGGGAGACCGCGGCGGGTCTTGAACTCCACAAAGATCCGCCTGCCTCTGCCTCCCAGTGCTAGGATTTAAGGCATGCATGACCACGCCTGGCTGGGATCCCTTTTTTAATTTTTACTAATTAAACACAAATAACAAGACGTAAACAGGCCACTTAAACAAACGTTAATTATCATGACAAGTCATGTTGTGGGCACAGGTATAAATGTTTAGATGGTATTTTATAGGGCTATAGTCATAAAAACAGTCCTGGTACTGGCACAAAAAACAGACCAGTTGACCATGGAATAAAAATGAAGATCCAAAACCTGAGCTCTCATACAATTTTCATCCACCTCATATTTGATAAGGTGGGCAAGAAGACACAATGGAGAAAGACGCCATCTTCATTAAGTGGTGTTGGTAAAACTGGGTCACCACTTGTCGAAGAATGAAATCACAAACCCCTCCCTCCCACCCTGTACAAAAGTCAACTCCAGTGGATCAAAGAACCTCAAGGTGAAACCCCAAATTCTGGAGGTGATAGAAGAAAAAACTGGCCAGCAGACTACAAGACATAGGCATCATAGGAAAAAAACTCCTAATCAGACAGCAGCTGCACAGTCAACAAATGGGACCTAATAAAAACTCAAACCTTCTTTACATCAAAAGAAAAAAAAAAAAAAAAAAAAAAAAAAAAAAAAAAAAAAAAAAAAGTGAAGAGAAAACCCCACAGAATGGGAGGAAACCTTCACTGCAAGATACATCTGACACAAAGCATTAATTTTTAGAGTATTCGCTACTCAAAAAAAAACAAAGAAGACAAAAAAAAAAAAAAAAAAAAAAAAAAAAAAAAAAAAAAAAAAAAAAAAAAACTTCACAGAGGAGGAATTGAGAAACACCTTAAGAAATAAAAATAAAGGCACATCTTTATGAGTTCAAGGCAAAAAAAAAAAAACCACTTTGAGATATCATTCTTCCTCCACTTAAGACTGGCCAGTGATTCAGGAAATACGACATGATACCAAATTGTGGAGAGGATGTGGGGCAAAGGGGAACACTCATCCTGCTGGCGGGAATATAAACTTGTACAAACACTATAGAAAGCAGTGTGGCGCGCCCTTAGAAGAGTCACAAATGAGCCTGCCATTTGACCCCAGTCATACCACTCCTGGGTATTTACACACAAGACACATCTTACTGCCAGCTTACATTTGCACAGCTATGTTTTATGCAGCTCTGTTCACAATAGCAAAAAAAGCTGGAACCAGCCCAGTGTGCCCTTCAACTGACGATGGATAGAGAAAAAATGTATACAATGGATAGTTATATGTACAGTAAGTAAAGAGGGACAACATCATGAAACTTTTGCAGGTAAATGGATGGAGATTGAACTAGAAGATATTAAGTTAAATGAAGTAACACAGTTCCAGAAAAAACAAATGACAAACTGGTTGTTCACTCAAAGGGATGCTAGTACCAATAACTAGTTATAAATATTTCTGTGGAGAAGGATGCATAGTAAAAAAACAACAACAGAAACCCAAAGACTGCATCTGAAAACGGACTGAAATGGTGAATTGGTAAGGGTGGGAGGGGCGGGAGAGGGGCAAGGGTGTTTGTGTGTATATTTGATTAATGTAATTTAATTGACGTGATTTCAACAATTATCCAGTTTTGGCCAGACGCTGTCTTAAAGTGTTACCCTGTGTTTAGGAATCTTAGTAAAATTAAATCGTGTCTATAAAAACATTGGTTTAAAGCCCGCCTCTGATTAAAAACGGTTTAATGCCTCTGAAGTTTAAATGGAGTTTATACATCGTGTTGTCCACATTGTGTTTTTACCTAAAGTGTGTATACAATAAACTGTGGGATTGGCACCATTACAAAATGTTCTCTATCAATTTCTCTGTGTACAGTTCACCTGCTAGTCCTTCTCTTTCATCCTATAAGATGATTTACCGTTAAAAAAATCATTAATTTTTGCTTCCCAAGAAGTTAACACATACAAGTAAATAAAAACAAGCATGGGTGAAACTTTGATGAAATTCTATGCCTTGATTTCAACACTATAGGTATGTTATAATAGAACGTCTTCTGAAGACTCAGGGTCAATAAAACAAAAACAAAAACCATTAAATATATATGGGTGTATGGGATTACAGGAAGACATGAAACCTCTTTCATCAAAAACCTGCAATTCAACATCTTATAAACAATACTAACTCATGGGAAAAGATTTGTATGTTGAACAGGTCAAAATGTCACCAAATAATGGCTGAAGAAGAAAAGAAAGATACCAGCTTTGAATTGAGTAGGGATTTGTACCAGAAAGTGCCAAACTGAAGGTTTACCCCATTCTGAACATTTGAAAAGGAAGAAATAGGAAAAGCATCAGAATGGTTACAAATATCAAACTCCCCTATGGATCCTACTTGTAACAACGATTTAATTGATCTCTTTAAAGAAGAAACTGACCTGCTAGGTGCCACCATAAAGTTTTATTTTAATAGAAGACGGTCTTACATCCACCCATCGAACAAGGAGAAATAAGATGAAGATGAGGCCATTCTCCAACGTAAAATTGGAGAGAAACTCTTTATTATTAAGGTAATCTCTTATAAAAACCGGTAAAAAACTAACTTTTTAATTGATTAAGTAATAGACCATAGGAACTGTGAAAATTATTATTCTCTGTTCAGAACCCAATATAATACTAAAGTCTTCCTAAGCTCTGCACTAAGCAAAAAGTATATTAATCCAGGGTCTTCTGACATCAGCAAGGGAATCATTCTACTCAAGGAGATGTTGGCCAGGGATCCCAGCCCAACAAAAGGTAAGGCCCTTGCTTCTAAAGGGATAAACCTGCAAAGAAGAGAGGTCGCATAAGGAACTCTGCTGCCGAAGACATGAATTAACATGGGAAAGATGTAAAAATGTATTGAGACCACAAATGCAAGTGTACAGATGGACTCTGGAATACAAGAGAGTGTTACCAAAAGCCACTAAAACAATAAGACATAATATAGGCTTCTTTTAGTCAAGCAAGACTCCTCCTGTCAGCACCAGCTACACACCACCTGCCTGGAAATACTGTGCAGCAGAGGCAGCCATATGCCTGTATATCCCAAATCTAATTGGCTATTGGCTCTCTCCTTGGAGGAATAACCCATGGCTGATGCCACAAGCTTACATCCTCTACAGGTTAGGAGATGTTATAAGCCACAGTAAGACCCTGTCATATTTAACAGGAAAAAATGTAATTCATGGATCAACATATCATCTAAACATATGTGTCTATACCAAAGTAACCTACCATAACTATTAGTACTGTTTAAATCCCTATATATCTAATTGCTTGTGCTCCACTAGTAGGATCAAAAGGTTATTCCTGGACAAACTGTCACCCCATGAAAGGAAACAGCCAGAATTGACCAGAGTCCAAGACAACAGCTCCAGAGAAAGACTATTTTGCTTCTCATCCACCTGTGCCCCTTTTCTAAGCTTAGGGAACAATCTGCGGAAGAGGGGGCATGGTAGAATGTAAGGGCTGTGATTGGGTGAATGGTGAAACTACAGCAATATAGACTGGACACTCATTTGATAAGCTTGATTGTACAAGCCCCCCCCACCCCCGCTGGATGGTGGGACCCATGGGCTGTGTGGTTTTGGGCACAACAGCCTGCAAATTGGTTTTACATGAAGGATGCTTGTACTCATAAATTATCACTTATTGCTAAAAAATGAAAAAAAAAACTGAGGTAAAGATGCAGGACAGTTATGTCA
Organism: Rhizomys pruinosus; assembly: GCA_009823505.1. Lineage (NCBI taxonomy): Eukaryota > Metazoa > Chordata > Mammalia > Rodentia > Spalacidae > Rhizomys > Rhizomys pruinosus. The sequence continues at coordinate 1,790,719 of VZQC01012836.1, forward strand.
GAATGCATGATCTGGGATAGGGTGGGGTGGGGTGGGGAGAAGGAAAAGGGAAATATGCCTGAACTGAATTCGAAAATGATGTATGAAATACACAAAGCATCAATTAAAAATAAAATAAAATAAAATAAAATTTAAAAATAGTGAAACTTTTAGAGTAGAGAGTTTTCTGTAAACCGCATACCAGAGGGAGTCCTTTGCCCTCCGCTTTTTTGTACTAGCACCAGGAATAGAACAGTCTCTCTTGTTTTTTAGATTTTTATATTTTCATCTATGATTTTTAAAAGGCAGTTGAACTGCATACCCATAGACAGGAACGAAGTTGTAAAGGTCCACTAAGCACATGCAAACTGTTTTCTATTGGAATGTATATTGCTGGTTCAAGGAGGCAAATCCTAGTTTTATTTTTCAAGTCAAATCTTCTTTGTAGGCAAAAGAAATTTCACAGGAAATATTTATACAATATAGAAAATGAGAATAACATTTATGTGCATTTACTTTCAAAATTGTCACTGGAAATTTAGTACAAATTATTACTAAACAAAATATTAATAATTTTAATTAATAGTAATTAATATTAGTAATACTGCATGTCACCCTTTTCATAGTTAAAGTATAGTTAACCTTTTTTAATGGAAGCCTTTTAATTTGTATTAAACATTTAAATACAGTATAATATGTAGACAAAACTTGAGCAAATCTAAATATCTTTTAAATAAACTTGGCCAGATATACATTTTACTTTTTAAACTAATTACTTAAACCATGATCTTAGGGAAATCAAGTTTATTTATACAGTTTTAACATTTATTTATCATAACAAACATTTTAAGACCTTTACTTCTTGTACAGACTGCATATTATCCATTTATAAGTCTTTACTAAAGTAACTTTATGTATGAACTTGAAACAGTTTAATCATATCATTTTAATGTATGAACTTTAACTTCACACCTTGCACAAAAATCAAATCCAGATGGCTCAAAGACCTCAACCTGAAACACAAAACTCTGAAGATGATGGAAGAAAAGTTTGGCAGCAACATACAAGACATAAGCATAGAAGACTTCCTAAATCAGCTGGATCATGGGAAGTGAGGTTGACAAAAGCTTCTGTACACTGAAAGAAAAAATTAGTGAAGTGAAGAGAAAACCCACTGAATGGGAGGAAACATGCACCAGTGATAGATCTGACAGAGCATTGACTTTTAGAATATAGAAACTACTCAAAAATCAAAGAAGATGACAAATGACTCACTCAAAAGATGGAGTAAAGAGCTGAACAGAGACTTCACAAATGAGGAAATAAAGATGGCTAAGTAATATCTTTAAAAATGTTCAACACTGCTAATAATTAAAGAAATGCAAATTAAAACAAATTTAAGATATCATCTCTCTCCAATAAGACTGGCTAGGATCAAGAAAACAAATGATACCAAATGCTGGAGAGGTTGTGGGGAAAGGGGGAAACACTCTTCCACTGCTGGTAGTAATGTAAACTCATACAACCACTATGGAAAAAAGCATTATGGAGAAATCTGAAGAGACTCAAGATGAGCTTACCACCTGACCCAGCCATACCACTCTTGGGTATATACCCACATGACTCATCCTACTGCAGAGCTACATGCACATCCATGTTCATTGCAGCTCTCTTCACAATAGAAAGAGGTTGAACCAACCCAATTGCCCCTCAGCCAATGAGTGGATAGGGAAAATACGGTACATCTACACAATAGAGTTCTATGCAGTAAAGAAAGATGACATCGGGCTGGAGAGATGGCCTAGCGTTTAAGAGCACCAACCGCTCTTGCAGAGGACCTGGGTTCGATCCCCAGCACTCACATGGCGGCCAAGAACCGTCTGAAACTCCAATTCCAGGAGAACTCCAGTTCCAGGGAATCCGAGACCCTCTTCTGACCTCCGTGGCATTGCACGACATGGGTGCACAAACCTGCATGCAAACAGTACATTCATACACATACAGAAATAAATAAAATTAATTAAAAAATTTAAAAAAAGAAAGATGACATCATTAACTTTTCAGGTAACTAGAAGATATTACGTTAAGTGATATAACAGTTCCAGAAAAGCAAATGATGAATGGTATCCCTCATTTGTGGATGCTAGCACCAAGCACTGAGTTGTAAGGCAAACTGAGTAACATCAATGTTATATACCTCTTTTTCTGAAAACAACTGTGCCCTGATAATGTAAATCAGTTAACAGGCTCTAAAATTAACCTACCACTTATTTTTAGATTTTGGAATTTTGGTATATGGGTGGAGGATATGTGGGCATATTTTAGAGTAATATTAATTTAAGAAGAAAAATGTGAATTCTGAAATATGACATGGAAATGACAAATGATTTGTGTACAGATTATATAATTTTAACTTTTTTTTAAATTTTATTTATTTTCTTATGTGTATGAATGTATTGTCTGCATGCAAGTCTGTGCACCCGTGACGTGCATTGCCGCGGAGGTCAGAAGAGGGTCTCGGATTCCCTTGGAACTGGAGTTCTCCTGGAATTGGAGTTTCAGACGGCTCTTGGCCGCCATGTGGGTGCTGGGGATCGAACCCGGGTCCTCTGTAAGAGCGGTCGGCGCTCTTAACCGCTAGGCCATCTCTCCAGCCCAAGATTATATAATTTTAATATAGGTGATGTGTATATATGCACATGTTGAAGTCATACAGATTAGCTGGAACAACAACAAAGGAACATGGACAGGGAACCAACTGAAAGTGTAAAGTTCCCCCAAGGAAAATAATCCTCTGCTTTGAAAAAACTTGGAAAAATATCAGAAAAAATCTAGAGGCAGGGATAGCAGGTGCATGAACTAGGGTGGAGTGGGGGGCATGGAAGACGAGATGAGTCTAGACTGGACTGGGAAATGATGTATGAAATGCACACAACTTCAATAAACATGGTAAAAAAGAAGAAAATAATGTATGAACTTTAAGACATCTTACTAAGCTTTGAAGCAGGTGCTATATGATCAATTTTCTTTAACCATTTGGAGATGTTTTATCTAGGCTAGGCACAAAGCTCTGTTGCCTCTAAAGATGTTTTATCTAGTGGATAAATGTTTTAGAGATAAAATGTACTTAAAACTATCCTAGAATTGTATTTGGAATAGAAGCAATTATTTTCTACAGGCAGCCATATGTCTGTATATCCCAAACCTAATTGGCTATTGGCTCTCTCCTTGGAGGAATAACCCATGGCTGATGCCACAAGCTTACATCCTCTACAGGTTAGGAGATGCTATAAGCCACAGTAAGACCCTGTCATATTTAACAGGAAAAATGTAATTCATGGATTAAAATATCATCCAAACATATGTGTCTATACCAAAGTAACCAACCATAACTATTAGTGCTCTTTAAATACCTATATATATAATTGCTTGTGCTTCATTAGTAGGATAGAAAGGTTATTCCTGGACAAACTGTCAGCCCATGAAAGGAAACAGCCAGAATTGACCAGAGTCCAAGACAACAGCTCCAGAGAGAGTGGACTGTTTTGCTTCTCATCCACCTGTGCCCCTTTCCTAAGCCTAGGGAACAATCTGCAGAAGAGGGGGTGTGGTAGAATGTAAGGGCTGTGATTGGGGTGAATGCTGACACTACAGCAATGTAGTCTGGACACTTATTTGATAAACTTGATTGAACATTCAACCCCTCACCCCCCGCTGGATGGTGGGGCTGTGGGAGTTTGGGCACAACAGCCAGCAAATTGGTTTCATATGAAGGATGCTCGTACTCATGGATCATCACTTATAGCTAAAAAATGAAAAAAAAATTGAGAGAAACATGCAGGACAGTTATGGCAAAATGCATGATCTGGGATGGGGTGGGGTAGGGGGGAAGGGAAAGGGAAATATGCCTGAACTGAATTGGAAAATGATGTATGAAATGCACAAAGCACCAATAAAAAATAATAATAAATAAAATAAGATATTTACATTAAAAAATTAAAATAAAATAAAATTAACTTATATACTTAAAGACTAAAAACTCTACACTTGTCTCAAGTGATGGAACCCAACCAGTAGGTGACAGTATATACCCAGCAAAACATTTAATTTTTATCACACATTGTATTTTCACCATTTACACTTAGTAAAGACAAATAAATTACAAACAACCATAATATTTGTTGAAATTAATTTATCTGTCAGTTGTTCGACTATAGTTGTTTAACAGGTCAGTGCCAACCCAAAGTTAGTCCTTAATGAGTTTAAACAGTACATAATTTTACATAAATAATTTATATAAACCAATTAAAATTGTCAATACCAAAATACATAAAACAAATAGGGTTGTTGGTCTTTTTTGAGACAGTGTATCCCTGTAGCCCCAGCTATCCTGGAATTCGCTCTGTAGACCAGGCTGTGTGTTGAGACTTTCCATTCTTGTTTACAGTTCACTCTTTAATAGACATAAAACCATAAATTCATAAGAGATTAAAATTCAAACATGCATGCACAGAAGCATGCACACAGTTTTCAAGGTTGCCTCTGGGGAGGAAAATACACTATTTCATTGTGAAAGAAAAAAACAAAACAGTTTTTTTTGAAGTTCAGTTAAATTGGATTATGATCTTTAGTTTTGTGGTTAATAAGAATTTTTACTAATAACTAGCAACCAGTGCTTTCGATTAGACCAGGCTGGCTTGAAAATCCATGAGAAATACACCTGCCTCTCTCTTCAGAGTGCTAAAATTAAAATATTGTGTTATAGCAAGTTAATTCTAAAAGACAGTATAAAGTAGACTTAAAAATGACTCGAGACGAATTTTATTAATGTAATTGGGGAAGTCATGCACTCACCTGAAAAGTGGGTGTACAAAGAGCAAGCAGGCAGGTGGTTCCAGATCACAAGTCATGTGTACTCAGGGAGCCTCTCTGAAAAAGCCTCTTTTATTTAGTAGCTTTTCCTTCTCCCAACAATTTTGAAATGCATTAAGTTTAGTTATATAGTAAAGGAAGCCTTTAAGATGAAACACATTTAAAAGACCAAAATGAATTTTAATGCCTAGGAATTTTTAATTAATTCATTAATTGTGCACAAGTTTTTATGTAAAAATATTACATTGTAATTATGCATGTCAAGATATAATTTAAGCCAATAGATTCAGTTCACAAAAATCAAGAGAAATTTTTTGAATATCCACAACTTAAAATCATCTCTCAACAAGAGTAACACTTAAAGACAAAACAAGCATACATGCTGACGATTTCTAGCCATGAGTTGAAGGTGCTGCTGCAAAGGAAGGAAAAATGCCACTTGCGGCTCCTCCCTGGGAAGATGGTAGCTTTGTGAAGCTGATTGCCTTTCAGAATCCAGCCTTAGAACTGCTTGCTCCTTGCAATGCCTGTCACTATGCAGGTACAAGACAAGCTAGTGGTCCCAGATTTTAACACCAGCTGGGAGCTGATAGCCCTCCTCCAGCCTGTTTGGCTAGCTAAATCTGAATTCTAATTGACTCATACTTATCCTGGTAAAAGAAACACAAGAAACATGCACGAATGAAAGAGTATCAAAATAGATAAATTACAGACCATTACCCAAGAAATCCACAAAACACCAAATGTTTAAGAAAATTCCACCCAGAAACAGGTTGAAACAAAGATAAAAACCTTCTAAAATGAAGACCAAGACAGATTGAAATGGGTTAGAACATATCAGAAAAGTTTTTTTATTCCAATTTTTTTTTATTTTTATTTTTTAACAATAAGTAATAAGTTATGAGTACAAGCATCATTCATGTAGAACCAATTTGCAAGCAGCTATGCCCAAACCCACACAGCCCATGTCTCCCACCATCCAGCTGGTGGGGCTTTTATGTACAATCATGTTGATCAAATAATTGTCCAGACTATGTTGCTGTAGTTTCACTATTCACCCCAATCGCAGCCCTTACATTCTACCATGCTCCATCTTCCGCAGATTTTTCTCTAGGCTTAGAAATGGGGTACTGGTGGATGAGAAGCAAAACAGTCTACTTTCTCTGGAGATGTCATTTTGGACTCTGATCAGTTCTGGCTGTTTCCTTTCATGGGTTGACAGTTTGTCCAAGTGTAAACTCTCAATACTACTAATGAAGCACAAACACTTAGATATATAGGTTTTTAAGCAGTACTGATTATTATGGTAGGTTACTTTGGTATAGACACAGATGTTTGAATGGTATGTTAATCCATGAATTATATTTTTTCTGTAAAAGATGACAAGGTCTTACTGTGGCTTATAACTTCTTTTAACCAATATAGGATGTAAGATTGTGGCATCAGCCCTGAATTATTCCTCCAAGGAGAGAGCTAATAGCCAATTAGATATGGGATATACAGACATGTGGCTGCCACTTCTGCACAGTATTTCCAGGCAGGTGAGGTGTATGTGATGCTGATGGAGGAGTCTTGCTTGACTCACGTAAAACCACGTGTCCCCTTACCAGACCTCCAGCTGGCTGACCAAATATGGCATCCAGAGCCATGGCACAAAATAGAAAATAAGAAGGAAAGAAACTTAAACCGGTAACTCTGTTGGCCAATAATTCCATGTCCCTATGTAGTTTGAGAGTTGAGTGTCTTCCTACTGTTCAGCTTGCTCTACAAGTACTTCTCAATATGGCAAATACTTTAAAATTAAATCAACACTAACTAGAGGTTTTGTTTCCTTCTCTTCCCATATTTTTAGGTCTTGGGAATGTCTGCTCTTTTTATTTTTTAAAATATACTTATGTATTGCATTAATATATTTTTTCTTTTTTTTTTTGAGACAGGGTCTCCCTGTAGCTCTGGCTGTCCTGGAACTCACTCTGTAGACAAGACTGGCCTCGAGCTCACAGAGATCCGCGTGCCTCTGCCTCCCAAGTGCTAGGATTAAAGGCGTGCGCCACCACGCCCAGCATTTATTTATTTCTGTATGTGTATCAATGTACTGTCTGCATGCAAGTCTGTGCACCCGTGTCGTGCAATGCCGCGGAGGTCAGAAGAGGGTTTCGGATTCCCCTGGAACTGGAGTTCTCCTGGAATTGGAGTTTCAGATGGTTCTCGGCCGCCATGTGGGTGCTGGGGATGGAACCCTGGTCCTCTGTAAGAGCGGTCGGCGCTCTTAACCGCTAGGCCATCTCTCCAGCCCCTAATATATTTTTTCAAATAGGACTTCCAAGCTTAAAATAACTACTTCCCACAGACAGCTTCCGCTTTGGCCATATCATTTTGTGTGATCTAAGTAATAAAGACACAAAAACACCATTATCATTTACATTAAATTTCAGATGTCAAATTTTAATGGGATCAATTTCATGGAGATAACACATATATGAGATCCAACAAGCAATACATTTTCCTTTTTGTCTTTTGCAGTTAAAACCACTAATACAGTGAACCTTTAATTCTAAGAAAGAACAATGCTTCAGTTTCAGGTTCTTCGTCATTCAACTTGGAATATTTCTATTTTGGCATGTGGCCTCTACCATGGAAGAATTTCAACAGATATGCACACATCAGATATCAGTAACAATGTCCTCTTCTGCAAAAGACACTAGCCCTTTATGCGTCCTCTGGATATGTGCAATTAACACTGCTGCTTCCTGTGACAGAAACAATTGATTCCTAGAGGTAAATTATTATGACAGTTTTCAGTGACTGCCTTTAGGGAATTACTTTCATTATGGCACCATTTTCATTCTTGTTTTCCCATGGTATTCTAAGAAAGACTCCATCCTAGATATGGAGAAAAGGGAAACAGAGAAACATTGGAGAACACATGAGGTCTGTATTCCCTAATGTGCTACTGCATGAGGTTCATATCTGGAGCAGGAAAAGCATGTGGTAAGTAGCTTGAATATGACATGAAGTGAGGTCAGAGACCCATGACTGAATTCCACGGATGATAAGGATGATCATAGCTGCATACTGTTATTAGAGATATGCAGGGACACATCATAATGGCATCCTACAGATTTAGGTAATGGAGAAATGTATGGCACTTGGGAGAGTGCAGAAGTACAGTCCTTGTACTGTGCAAAATTAGACTGTGAGGATAGGCATAGAGAGGTTTGCTTTCAAAATCAATGCCAAGAAAACCACCTCTTTGGTAGTATGTTTCTGTTGATTGTTATTCAGCTCTTGCTTTGGTTTTAATTATTTCGCACGAGTACATTGCACTGATTTAAAACTAAGCTGAAGAGTATCTTAAGTCCAAGTTAAACTCTATATTTTGTGAAAATTTTTAGAGGAACAATGCAATACAATGTATCAACCTTACATTCAATGGATGAAATAAACCATAAAATATTAATTTTGAATTACTCTTTTCAGAAAAAGCATTTTTTATTTTACTTTTTTTAGTTATACAAGTAACCCAAAGTTAAATATTAAAAGATTTTTCAGGTCTGGATCCCTGGGGAACATTTTCGTGGCAGGTGACATGGTGGAGAAGCATTCCGCACTGGTTGTTGTAGACCTTTCGGCACCTTAGGACATTGAGATAAGTGTCAGCCTTGTGCATATCCTTGCTCAGGCATTGGATCATATTGAACAAAGCAAAATGGTGAGTTTCTTCATTGGGTGAGGTCAAGTCTATCAATCCTGTCCTAGGAATGTAGGCACCTTCTTCAGCTCCAGGGTACTCCTAACCATACAAACAATTGGGAATCATTTATCTGATTATTCTGCATTGGTCCTTATCCGTCCTTTGTGCATCTGGGTATACATGAATGCACATGTACATGCATGAGCCTCTGTGTGTGTGTGTGTATGTGTGTGTGTGTGTGTGTATGTGTGTGTGTGTGTATGCAAATGGATTTGGAGGTTAGAGTTCTATACTGTGAAAATTTCCTCAGGTGAGTTCTATCTTACTTCTTGATATGAAGTCTTTTAATTGTCCTTAAATCACACCAAGGATTGATTTGAGTCTCTTAGTTAGTGCAAGGATTCAAAGCACATCATTTCTGCTTTTCTCCATGAAACCTGGGGAGATTGCTAAGGTCCTCAAACTTAAAAGAAATTACAGAAGGAGACATTTCACCACTCATTGTCCCTATTCTTCCTAAATGCTGAATGATGTTTGGGACAAATTATAATTAAGGAATAATTAGGTCAACCATTTGTATTTTCTTTTTTTTAATTTTATTTTTGTATGTGTATGAATGTACTGTGTGCATGTACGTTTGTGCACCCGTGTCATGCAATGCTGTGGAGGTCAGAAGAGGGTCTCAGATTCCCCTGGAATTGGAGTTATCCTGGAATTGGAGTTACAGATGGTTCTTAGCCGCCATGTGGGTACTGGGGATCAAACCCAGTTCCTCTGCAAGAGCAGTCGGTGACCTTAACCACTAGGCTATCTCTCCAGCCCCAACCATTTGTATTTTCTGCCCAAGCTCTTATGAGTGCAGTAGTTGTGTAAAAGTAAAAGTGAAGAAGCTATCAATATTTTTCAATGTGCAATTGATTTCAAATAAGATGTGTTCTCACGCAAAGCACAGATGGTGACGATGCTATTTCATTATAGACATGATTTTACCAGCGGATGATGGGTGAGTTTGTGCCCACTTTCTTTTTTATTTTTCTTGTTCTTTTCAAGACAAGGTCTCTCTGTAGCCCCAGCTGTCCTGGAACTCAATCTGTAGACCAGGCTATCCTTGAAAGCACAAAGATCTGCCTGCCTCTGCCTCCCCAGTGCTAGGAATAAAGGCATGCACCACCACGCCCAGCCTGTGCCCACTCTTTCAATGTGGGTATTATACCTCTCCCAGTATTTGGCCTATGTGCCTTCATATTTTACAGGTTCAGAAGGGATTTCCTGGTCCTCTTCTAAATGTCTTTTACATATATTTTCCTTTTCACATATTTTTCAAAGTCCTTGGTTATGATGGAGATAGTTCAGGGATGACAGAGTTAAGAAGACCACCTGAGTTGGCCTGGTGTGTTCACCCAACTCAGGATTGTGGCTGACCTAATCACTATGAGGAGCAGCTAAGTACTCTTGAGATCCCTGTAGTCCTAGAGTATGTTAGAGAAGATTGGTTCTGCAAAAAGACACTTATTCACACTGCTGTGAGTAAATCAGTTCCCTAAGTAACACTTTTCTAAATGAATTATTTCAAAATCCATTTCTCATTATAGTATGCTCCACCTACCAAGTGACAGAAGAAAAAATATATAAAGAGAAGGTTCACCTTGCTGAGAATGGCTTTCATGCCCCCCAGGACTATTTCAATGCTTCCTTCCACTCCTCTGACTCTTGACACCATACCAAGAGGGGCCTTTTCCAGAGCAGCCACTGCAGCTATGAGGTCCCCCGTGATGTACTTCCAGGCATGCAGAGTACTGATTGTCACATTCAGAATCTCTTCAGTCTAAGCTATCAAGAATGCACATCACATTGAAATGGATGAGATATAACATGTTTACATGTTTGGTGTACCTGTGTGAAGCAGGTGAATGACAACGTCCGTGTGTTATCAATATATGTGCATAAAATGCTTTTAGTACATAATACACATTTCAGAAATATAAGGTTTGCCTTGTGATGTGCAGTTTGCTAAAAGGAAACTAACTTGATAATAATTCTTTCCTAGTGAGAGGTCTAAATGACTTTTTCTGATTTCTACCATTGCTATACCTACCTCTGCAAGTCTACCTTTGGCTCTCCTGGTGGAGCTTTACTTCTTGAATGCTTTCTATCATTACAAGTGGCATTAATCCTTCTCATGCTAATGAGTCAAATTCTTCCTTTGCCAACTCACTTGAGAATTTTATATTAAAACTCACTTGAGAAATTTCTATTAAATAAAACACAGTGAAGAAAACAGGAAATTAATAATTGAATTTTTTCATCTACATGAATCCCTCTTCATTGCTCATAGTAGAATGGGCCATTTTCACCTTGTAGATTTGAAGTATAATGATATGGCCTTCCTTTATGAATAGCATCAGTGACATTACAATGAAATGCTGACCTCTCAGATCAACTATGACTTCAAACACTTGTAGTGTCTGTTACTCCACTGGTCATGAAAATAAGAGTGGAGAGGATACCAGATGGTGTTAGAAAGGGAATGTGTGGATGATGGGAAGGGTGGGAGCCAGCCAAGCAGTGATGGGAACATAGGTGACTGGGAGCATGGCTGCATAGAGTGTGTGAGTTAGTTCTGCAGATGAATGACAGAGACACACTGGGTGCATTGGACACAGGCTTTAACATCATTGAGTAATTGTTGCTTTAAAGAATGAGTTGTATTATAGAAGTATTATGAGTATAAATGCTCAATGCCAATAAAGTACTTTTGAAGAGTCTATAACTTACTATGAGCAAATGTTCCTCTTCCTCCAACTAATCTTCCTTCATTTTCCATTATTATATATAATCACATTTTAATTAATGAGTGTATACTATTGATGCTAGGAATAAAAGGTCAAAGAGAAAACAGATTATATGTATGAGATGTATACACATGTGAAGGTTTGTTACGATGGGGAGTCAAAGGGAGAGGTGATAACAATTATAAATGAAAACTGTAATCCATGTGGTCCCCATCACATCAAGTCCCATCCTGTGGATCAGAATGCAGTATGTAAAGGAATGTCATGTTCAGCTGCATTACAGTTAAGATATAAGAAGATACAGGTCTGTAAGGGAAGACAGGACACATGATTGAAGACAGAAATTTAGTACAGGAGAGTCTCAAATCTCAAAAATTATTGACATTTCAATCAATAATGTAACATGCTTCTAGCAGAAGAGCTTTTACTATTATAGAGTAAATACAACTGTGTTTGGGTTTCTTACACCTGTGTAGGAATGTATATTTACCCATGAATGCCCGATTCAATCCAATTTCCTAAGGAATATGAAAGCCAGGTGTAGGACAAAATGGTCTTCAGTCTGAACAATGATAACCCTGCTATAATTTCTCCTGGCTCTTGACCAAATTTAAACCCATCCCTTGTCCATGTAATGGTTTCTGTTGCTCCTTCTGCTCTGTTTTGTGAGATATGGGATGACCACATCTGTTGTAAAACCTGTATAACTTACAACCCAACAAGAATGCATATTACTTCAGTTGTTTTTGTGAAAACCAGGGAGTGAACTTACTGTGGTGTTGTGGACCTGCTTGCGGCTGCTCAGAGTAGGGATGGAAGCCGTGTGGCAGGGGATAGGAACTCTGTCTGTTAAGCAGCTTATCTCCATAAACAGTATTGACTGTAAATGATGATATGATTTAATTGATCAGAGTTGCAGAAATAATAAACACATCTATGACCAGAATATTAATGAGATTGATAGATGTTAATTTTTAACAAGGAAATCTACTTAAATATTGTAATTCAGATGTTAAGAAAATATTGCCTGCATTTACTTCCCATTTCAAAGAAAATGTAATTTTCTAAGGTCCAAACTTTGGTCGATCTTCACAATTTTCTTGTTCTTTTCCCCTTTTCAAAAGTTACAGTTTGGAAAGGAAGCTTTAGAAACACCCAAACTCCAGAACAATGTGCTTAAGGATTTTCTTTCTCTACAATTAAAGCATAGTACAAAAATGAGTTTGAGAGCCTCCAGTATTATGAATTTCTTGTTTCCTCTTGGTCCAACCTGATCAGTTTGTTTTAAGTGGGCAATGTAAAATCATATATTTCCTTGGTATGATGATCAAGGTTTTTTTCTAGATCATAACAAGTTTGTGACAATTTAGAATACAGTCATATTGATAGTATTAAAATTAACCATGATATTCTGGAAATATTTCAGAGATAATTAACAATGAATGATATATAATTCAGATATCTTATTTAATGCTTATGTAGTTATCAATTGATTATTGTAATCACTTAAGTTATTTCTTACTGAAAAATATATTGTTAATACAATCAACAAAATTGTAAATGTTTAATGGACTTCTAGTAATGCTGTGAAGGTAAAAAAAACAGTCAAGGAGAGGGAAAAAAACACATGTGAAAAATACAAGAGATTTACATCTGTACTACAAATATAAAGACATATCAAGTAGTTATTGATTTTACAATGAAGTCTTTTATTTCCTCCTTATTGAGTGAACTTGAACAGAATATACATATCCACTAGGAAGAAAGGACAGATTTCCACTTATAAATTACCCTCTTAATTAAAATCTCATTACAAATAGTAACTGAAGCATTTGGAAATTTCTGGGAAGGTGTTTGTTATCTTTTACATAGTTTCATATTCATTAATATCTTTATATTCATGGAATACAAAGCATGCAGTTTTCTGATATAGAGTATTATCAGAATTGTAAGTAAAGGATGACCCTGAAGACTGGCACACTCTCCTCAAACCCAGAAAATCACAGTTCTTCCTTGCCCAACCTTTGGGGAATTTGCAAATGCTATGTGTTGAAACTGGGTGTGGTTGCACATGCCTTTAATTCCAGCACTCAGGAGGCAGAGGCAGGCAGAATTCTGTGAGATGGAGGTGAGTTCCAGGCCAGCTCAGGATATAGGGAGACCCTGTCTCAATAACACCAAAGTTGGAAACAATAATATATGTTGTAAACAAATTACTCCCTAAGTTTATTCTGAAACGAAAATAAAAAAAATTCTTAGACTTTTTGCAAATAACTGAGATTTCATGAAGCCTTTATTCTCCTTTTCTGTGTTTTAGTATCTGAAACTTTCCTTACCTAGGAAGTTACGGCATGGCTAATTTATCTCATGATATGTTCTACTTTCACCTGTGGAGTTTTCTGACATTCCCTTTGAGAAGAAGCTAGGAACAAGTGAGGTACTTACGAAATCAATGTATATCCTTTCAGCGAGAACATGGCTGACATGAGACTCAATGATCAAACGATCATAAAGGTCTTTAGTGGACACCTGGATCTGTGGTTTGGAGGCCTCACTCTCCAACAGAGTCAGGGTGGACACCAGCAGCAGGAGAAGTGACCCCGCATGAAGAGAGGTGCAAACCGAGAGCTTGATGTTCTTTATAAATTTCATAAAATAAATTTTATGGCTGTTACTAATTTACTGACTTTAGAAATACCAGATACAAAATCAAGTTCATTTGCTAGCTAAAGCCTTCCTCTCTCCTTTCATTATCATTTGGTTTACAGCAAATTAGAGTAGACACATCTTGCTACCATAATCTTCATGAGGCTTCAGAGCTGAATGATCATTCAAGTTGGCTAAAGTGAGCAAAGATATATCCAAGCTTGAGCAACCTCAGAACTGTAGCATCTTCCCCATGGAATTGAGCCTAAACCTCCAATTAACCACTCTGGACATTTTAAGTTGTATTATTATTATTATTATTATTATTATTATTCTAGAATGTAAACTGTGTAATCCATGATGTTCAGCAGTGTGTCCCATTAAACCTCTGTAACACTGTCCCTGATCTTCCTTCATGTCAATTAAGACAATGGTAAAATATCTGTGGACTTTGTCAAAGGTCTCCAGCCTAAGAAGGATTCCTCCTTGGGAAGTACTGATTTCAAAGCAATGGGGTCCTAAGAAGTCTTTCTTAGCTATCTACAGCCTAGGTCCCCTGATGAGGTGTGAACAATAACCAGATAAGCGTGACAACTGCCTCAGTGACAACAAGGAGAATATGCTATCCAAACACAGCTTGGCAAGATAATGCAGCAATAAAGCTTCCTTGGAGGACCATGGATGAAGAGCCACTTACCAGAGCATGCTTGAGTCAAAGGTAGCTGCATCTCTGCCAAGTTTCAGAACTATGTGTTCAGGAACCCAGAAAAAATACTTTGTCACCTGAGTCCTAACTTCAGTCAACGTTCCATCTCCTATATATACTAACAGACAACCCCAAGGCCCAGCTGGGCAGATTGACAGGAGCAGAGGATGTCCATATTCAAGATGAGGATAGAATGACTCCATGCCCTCAGGGAGAAATAACATCCTCCATGTCTACCACAGTCCATTTCTGTAAGTCATGACTGGTCAGCTGCCATGTGATCCAGAGGCTTCAATTAATTTGCACACCATCCAAGTTATCTATGTTCCATAATGAATCATTATCATTTAAAGAAGCAGAAAAATATTTATTCCCTAATCCTTTCCCCTTCCTCGTTCTCTTATTTTCTTTTGTCAAATCTAACTTATTCTCTGAGTATTTCAGGTGGTGAAAAAATGCATATTATCCTTGCTGATCATGGGGCTTCTGTGAGATGGCAACAGATATTCTTAGCAATTTAACCAAACACATAATTCCTGCCAATAACTCTCAAACACTGTAAATGTTTCTCTCTACAAAGCATATGACAGTTCTGGTGATCTACAAGCTTACTTACAACCATTTAGAACACAGCCTGAGAGGCACATCACAACCATTTAACAAAAATCAGATTAAAGCCGAGTCATTAGGACCTCTGACTTCCTCTGGCAGATACTTTTTCACTGTCCTACACTAAAGCACGTGGACTACCTCCTCCATCTTTGTCCTTAAATCAAATCATATCTGCTGGCTGTAACCATAACTGTTATGTTACTGGTATAGAAGCAAACCAACCTTGCTAGGCCAGCCACGTCCTTACCATAGGGCTGAGTAATGCAATTGTTGGCATTTCTCTTAGAAAAACATGCATCACCACCATACCTTTCAGGACCATGGAAGCCATTACACATGATGGAAGTATCTAGGTTATTGCAAACAACATTTTTAAACTTTTTAATACAAAATAAGTAATTACTTCAGCAATAGATTTTAAACACTTAGTCCTTATTTATAAACATTATCAATGGCAAAGCCAGGTTAGATTCAGAGCTTTACGAACTTATATTACCAAAAATAATCTAGGGAGGAAACTGCCTCTGGACATAAGGATGTGATGGATATTTTTAATCTTTATTCAATAAATTTAATACTACCAACATGGTCTTTCCCATGTATTTTGAGGACCTTCTTACAAATTACTTTCTTTCATCATTATTTCCCTTCCAGATGCATTTCCAGATCAGCAATTCATGCAGACAATATTTTATCATGGAAAGTTTAGAGATGGAGGCCATCTTTAAGAGAGATCAGCTTTCTTCTGTAATATTACAAAGTCATAATGAGATCTGATACAATATTATAAGGCTAGTATCACAGGTTTCCTCCAGAGAGCAAGTGGATGGGCTCAGCATGGAGGGACTCCTGTACTAACTGCTACCTGCATTCTACCAGCCCTACCTAAATTCAGGTTCCTCCTCCTGGCATATAGGTACAGGTATCTGACTAAGTGGAATTGATTGAGGTGGTGCTTAATACAATAAGGATCCAACTAGACCCATGACTATTCTGTCCTGCTACAATCCCTGCCTCTCAAGGTACAATATACTCCTGAATGGTTCTACATGTGTCTGCTGACTACAGAATGTTTATTGACTAAACTGTTGCTGAAATGGCCCAGGATGAGTGAGAACCTTCAGTCCTTTTGTTCTCCTAGATCCTACAATACATTGCCACACTCAATCCAGCTCTCCAATCCTGGCAGGCAAGACAGTGTGTGTCCCTAGAGCTTGGTCACCTCAGGTGATTTCAGGGAGAAAAGCTCAGAGCAAATTTGATTCAGGAATAAATTTCCACATTAGGGCTAGCTAGATCTAAAGTAAGACTTCTACCATTTGCTTCCTGTGACCACATTGTTCAGCCCAGATTGATGCTTTAGTCTTCAGAGCAGCAAATCTCTCTGCTGGTAGTATCTCTTTGAACTAGTAACCATTATCCTATAGAGATGTTCTGGTTGAATAGTAAATATACACTGGATCTGAACAGTGCCCCACACTGTCCTATCAGATTGTCATCTTTTTTCAACTCAAAATTATAGAGTGGTTATCAGTTGTACAGTTGTTCAGATATAAAGCTAACCTCAAAAGGATGAGAGAATTGTGTTACCAACCCAGCCAAATAAAGAATATCCTACTTCCAAGAGAAAATATTTCTCCAGTAGAGAACAGGGACAGCCTAGGCTGTACCACATAGCTTTCAGGATAGCACCAGTTAATCTGACTCACAGTCACACTTAGATGCGATCTACTCTCTGTCCTACAGCTTTTCATAAATCATATGGTGGCCACAGACATGGGTAGAAGGAGAAAATTATCCTTTTCTCTCTCCTCTAGCTTAGTCAGAAGGCAAAGAAAAGATGCAAATCTATTTTCTTTGACCATTATCCTTCTCCCAGTTTGTGTCACACATACAAAAAAACTTCATTTTGGATCCACTTGACCTTGAGCAAGTTTTGTCTAAGCCACCCGGGAAGACAGCTCATGATTAATAGGCCACTGTGGTTTGAGTCCCCAGAGTTCCCAGATGCCTGGAGTTTGCACGTGGTGTTTTAATGCTAAGCCATCATTTGCTTATAAATCCATTCAAATTTTGTAAGTACATGCAGATGGAGGAAGAACACAAAAGCTACTTTTATGGACCCAGCACTTCTCTAATACCAGAACTAGAGATGCAGGATTAGTTACTATGATGCAGAGTTTTGATCTTTTCCTAGTGTCCCACATTTCCACGTTGTTCCACTTTTGTGTAATTTTAAATTTTTCATAATTTTTATTTGAGCATTTTAGATGTTCTTGTTATCTTCCAGGTCTGATATTCTTTGTTCTGCTTCCTCCATTATACTTCTGGGGCTTTTCTGTTCCTTTCCTCTTGATTGGATGAGTGTTCAATTTCCTTTTTCATTTCATCCTGTGATTTCTTTAGTATTTCCACTTCCTTTTGGAGCTTCTCAATCTCTTCCTGTAGCTCCTTGCTTTGCCAGTCGGTTTCATTTTTTATTTCAACATGGGATCTTTGCAGTGTTTCCACTTCCTTACAGAGTTTGTCATTCTCTCCCTTTAGTTTTTCTGGCATTTGCCATTCTCTCACTCTAGGTCCTTCTTGAGTTTTTCATTCTCTCTCCTTAGTTCTCTGACTTGTTCTTTATATTCTTTGATTTGTTTGAATATGTATGCAATTGTTCTGCTAAGATCTGTGTCCTGGACCACCCCCCAGGGAGATCCCACGTAGGAATCTCTCACAGGGTTGGAATTATCCTGCAAGATTCTCATGTTGTCCCTTCATCATGCCCATGGTATGTGGGCTTCTCTTTGCTGTATTCTGATGTGAATCCCAAATGCCTCTTCATTGTGTTGAAAGCTTGCTTTGCTAGCCTACTTCAGATGCCTTCGTTTTGTTGTTGTTGTTATTATTGTTATTGTTTTTCCTTGTTTATGGAGTCTTGATTTGTCTAGGTTTCATGCTTTCAATTTTGTTTATATATTGGAAGTCTAATTCACACATCTCTTTCTGTTCTGAAGGTTCTCCACAAAATCCAGTAGGGAACAACCCAGTTGGTACCCTGCTGAGCACTGTGCTCACTCTGCTTTCTGCCAGGCAATTTCTCTAGGTTGTTTCTACAGCTTAGTGATGAGGGACTAGAGGTGTCTCACTTCACTGTTTCATTTATTGCTTTGCCTTGAACCCTGGAATCACTGGTATGGTTGTACTTGGACACTCCCTTAGCATTAATTCCAGTTGGGGGGGGGGCATCCCTCACTTAGCCATGGTTGTCTGTGCTTCAGGTGGTCAGGGGAAATCCCAGATCTACTTTCTGTGCACTCAAGTCTCACAGAAGCAACAGGCTCACCTTTCATACCAGCTATCAGGGTGATTCTACCCCCACAGCCTCACTGTCCAATGATACAATTATCCAACAATCCAATGATACAGTTATCCAACCATCCAATGATACAATTATGCAGCAATCTGCCTGGCTGAAGCACCCAGCTCCTACCTGTGCTTCAAGTGGTCCTGGGCAATCCCCAACCTAAGCTCTGTGCACTCTGATCTATAATTTTTAAAAGGCAGTTGTACTACATATGCTTAGACAGGAACCAAGTTGTAAAGGTCCACTAAACCCATTCAAACTGTTTTTTGTTTTTTTTGTTGTTGTTGTTGTTTTTTGTTTTTTGAGACAGGGTCTCCCTGTACCTCTGGCTGTCCTGGAACTCACTCTGTAGACCAGGCTGGCCTCAAACTCACAGAGATCCGCATGCCTCTACCTCCCAAGTGCTAGGATTAAAGGCGTGCACCCCCATGCCCGACATTTATTTATTTCTGTACGCGTATCAGTGTACTGTCTGCATGCAAGTTTGTGCACCCATGTCGTGCAATGCCGCGGAGATCAGAAGAGGGTGTCGGATTCCCCTGGAACTGGTGTTCTCCTGGAATTGGAGTTTCAGACGGTTCTCGTCTGCCATGTGGGTGCAGGGGATTGAACCCAGGTCCTCTGTAAGAGTGGTCGGTGCTCTTAACCACTAGGTCATCTCTCCAGCCCTCAAATTGTTTTCTATTGGACTGTCAGGAGGTAAAACCCAGGTTTATTTTTTGAGTCAAATTATTTTGCAGGAAAAGAAATGCCACAAGTAATATTTATTTATTTATTTGTTTGTTTATTTATTTACTTATTTGGTCTTTTTGAGACATGGTCTCTCTGCAGTTCCTGCTGGACTGAACTCACTTTGTAGACCACGCTGGCCTTGAACTCACTGAGATCCACCTGCCTCTGCCTCTTGAGTGCTGGCCCAACACAGGTAATATTTATACAATATAGAAAAATTAAGAAAATACTTATATACATTTAATGTCAAAGTTGTCATTGGAAATTTAGTTAGCCTAAAATACACTCATTTTAATTTTTACTAAACATTGAACTACTATATAATGTGTAGACAAATCTTGGTCAAAAACTGAACATCCTTTAAATAAACTTTGACCAGACATACATTTTCTTTTTTAAACTACTTGACTGAACTATGACCTTAGAGAAATCAATTTTATTTATATAGCTTTAAACTTTACTTATCATAACACGAGATTTAAGAACTTTAATAATTATGTAGACTGTCTTATTGTATGCATATAAATCTTTACTAAATTACCTTTATGGATGAATGTGAAACCGTTAATTTAAGCATGTTATTTTTAAGTACAAACGTTCTTATTGAGACAGTCCTGGAACTCTCTGTGTAGAACAGGTTGGCCTTGAAGTCATAGTGATTGACCTGCCTCTGCCTCCCAAGGGCTGAGATTAATGGTGTGTGCCACCACACCTGGCTTGGAAGTGTTTTATCTAGGTTTGGCACAAAACACTATTTTCCCTAAGATATATTATCTAGTGAATAAATATTTTACAGATAAAACATACTTAAATATATCCTACAATTGAATTTAGAATAGAAGTAATTTTTTTCAAGACAGGGTCTTCCTGTAGCCCCAGCTGTCCTGGAACTCACTCTGTACACCAGGCTGGCCTTGAACTCACAAAGATCTGCCTGCCTCTGCCTCCCAAGTGCTGGGATTAAAGGTGTGCACAACCATGCCCGGCAAAGTAATTATTTTTTAAAACTAACCTACATCCTTAAAGTCTAAAAATTCTAATGCACTTGTCTCAAGAGTTGAAGGAGCACAACAAGTAAGTGGGAGCATACATTTAATTGTTATCACACATTTGTAATTTCATCAGTTACCCTTAATAAGGCAAATAATTTACAGGCAAACAACCATAACCTTTCTTGAAATTAATTTATCTGTCAATTGTTTGACTATAGTTGTTTAGCACATCTGTGTCTAAGATGGAAGGGTCAGTTCCAACCCAGAGTCAGCCTTTAATGAGTTTAAACTGTATGCAAATATACATTAATAATTTATATAAACCAATTAAAAATTTCAATAGCAAAAAATCATGAGCAAATGAAAGAAGATCAGGTTAAGTAATGAATTTACAGACAGTTACCAAAGAAGTCCACATAAAGCCAAAAGTGCAACACAATTCTACCAAAAAACAGGACAGGTTGAAACAAAGACAAAACAAAATTAACTTTCACGTGGTGTTTTAATGCTAAGCCATCATTTGCTTATAAATCCATTCAAATTTTGTAAGTACATGCAGATGGAGGAAGAACACAAAAGCTACTTTTATGGACCCAGCACTTCTCTAATACCAGAACTAGAGATGCAGGATTAGTTACTATGATGCAGAGTTTTGATCTTTTCCTAGTGTCCCACATTTCCACGTTGTTCCACTTTTGTGTAATTTTAAATTTTTCATAATTTTTATTTGAGCATTTTAGATGTTCTTGTTATCTTCCAGGTCTGATATTCTTTGTTCTGCTTCCTCCATTCTACTTCTGGGGCTTTTCTGTTCCTTTCCTCTTGATTGGATGAGTGTTCAATTTCCTTTTTCATTTCATCCTGTGATTTCTTTAGTATTTCCACTTCCTTTTGGAGCTTCTCAATCTCTTCCTGTAGCTCCTTGCTTTGCCAGTCGGTTTCATTTTTTATTTCAACATGGGATCTTTGCAGTGTTTCCACTTCCTTCCAGAGTTTGTCATTCTCTCCCTTTAGTTTTTCTGGCATTTGCCATTCTCTCACTCTAGGTCCTTCTTGAGTTTTTCATTCTCTCTCCTTAGTTCTCTGACTTGTTCTTTATATTCTTTGATTTGTTTGAATATGTATGCAATTGTTCTGCTAAGATCTGTGTCCTGGACCACCCCCCAGGGAGATCCCACGTAGGAATCTCTCACAGGGTTGGAATTATCCTGCAAGATTCTCATGTTGTCCCTTCATCATGCCCATGGCATGTGGGCTTCTCTTTGCTGTATTCTGATGCGAATCCCAAATGCCTCTTCATTGTGTTGAAAGCTTGCTTTGCTAGCCTACTTCAGATGCCTTCGTTTTGTTGTTGTTGTTATTATTGTTGTTGTTTTTCCTTGTTTATGGAGTCTTGATTTGTCTAGGTTTCATGCTTTCAATTTTGTTTATATATTGGAAGTCTAATTCACACATCTCTTTCTGTTCTGAAGGTTCTCCACAAAATCCAGTAGGGAACAACCCAGTTGGTACCCTGCTGAGCACTGTGCTCACTCTGCTTTCTGCCAGGCAATTTCTCTAGGTTGTTTCTACAGCTTAGTGATGAGGGACTAGAGGTGTCTCACTTCACTGTTTCATTTATTGCTTTGCCTTGAACCCTGGAATCACTGGTATGGTTGTACTTGGACACTCCCTTAGCATTAATTCCAGTTGGGGGGGGGCATCCCTCACTTAGCCATGGTTGTCTGTGCTTCAGGTGGTCAGGGGAAATCCCAGATCTACTTTCTGTGCACTCAAGTCTCACAGAAGCAACAGGCTCACCTTTCATACCAGCTATCAGGGTGATTCTACCCCTACAGCCTCACTGTCCAATGATACAATTATCCAACAATCCAATGATACAGTTATCCAACCATCCAATGATACAATTATGCAGCAATCTGCCTGGCTGAAGCACCCAGCTCCTACCTGTGCTTCAAGTGGTCCTGGGCAATCCCCAACCTAAGCTCTGTGCACTCTGATCTATAATTTTTAAAAGGCAGTTGTATTACATATGCTTAGACAGGAACCAAGTTGTAAAGGTCCACTAAACCCATTCAAACTGTTTTTTGTTTTTTTGTTGTTGTTGTTGTTTTTTTGTTTTTTGAGACAGGGTCTCCCTGTACCTCTGGCTGTCCTGGAACTCACTCTGTAGACCAGGCTGGCCTCGAACTCACAGAGATCCGCATGCCTCTACCTCCCAAGTGCTAGGATTAAAGGCGTGCACCACCATGCCCGACATTTATTTATTTCTGTACGCGTATCAGTGTACTGTCTGCATGCAAGTTTGTGCACCCATGTCGTGCAATGCCGCGGAGATCAGAAGAGGGTGTCGGATTCCCCTGGAACTGGAGTTCTCCTGGAATTGGAGTGTCAGACGGTTCTCGGCTGCCATGTGGGTGCAGGGGATTGAACCCAGGTCCTCTGTAAGAGTGGTCGGTGCTCTTAACCACTAGGTCATCTCTCCAGCCCTCAAATTGTTTTCTATTGGACTGTCAGGAGGTAAAACCCAGGTTTATTTTTTGAGTCAAATTATTTTGCAGGAAAAGAAATGCCACAAGTAATATTTATTTATTTATTTGTTTGTTTATTTATTTACTTATTTGGTCTTTTTGAGACATGGTCTCTCTGCAGTTCCTGCTGGACTGAACTCACTTTGTAGACCACGCTGGCCTTGAACTCACTGAGATCCACCTGCCTCTGCCTCTTGAGTGCTGGCCCAACACAGGTAATATTTATACAATATAGAAAAATTAAGAAAATACTTATATACATTTAATGTCAAAGTTGTCATTGGAAATTTAGTTAGCCTAAAATACACTCATTTTAATTTTTACTAAACATTGAACTACTATATAATGTGTAGACAAATCTTGGTCAAAAACTGAACATCCTTTAAATAAACTTTGACCAGACATACATTATCTTTTTTAAACTACTTGACTGAACTATGACCTTAGAGAAATCAATTTTATTTATATAGCTTTAAACTTTACTTATCATAACACGAGATTTAAGAACTTTAATAATTATGTAGACTGTCTTATTGTATGCATATAAATCTTTACTAAATTACCTTTATGGATGAATGTGAAACCGTTAATTTAAGCATGTTATTTTTAAGTACAAACGTTCTTATTGAGACAGTCCTGGAAATCTCTGTGTAGAACAGGTTGGCCTTGAAGTCATAGTGATCGACCTGCCTCTGCCTCTCAAGGGCTGAGATTAATGGTGTGTGCCACCACACCTGGCTTGGAAGTGTTTTATCTAGGTTTGGCACAAAACACTATTTTCCCTAAGATATATTATCTAGTGGATAAATATTTTACAGATAAAACATACTTAAATATATCCTACAATTGAATTTAGAATAGAAGTAATTTTTTTCAAGACAGGGTCTTCCTGTAGCCCCAGCTGTCCTGGAACTCACTCTGTACACCAGGCTGGCCTTGAACTCACAAAGATCTGCCTGCCTCTGCCTCCCAAGTGCTGGGATTAAAGGTGTGCACCACCATGCCCGGCAAAGTAATTATTTTTTAAAACTAACCTATATCCTTAAAGTCTAAAAATTCTAATGCACTTGTCTCAAGAGTTGAAGGAGCACAACAAGTAAGTGGGAGCATACATTTAATTGTCATCACACATTTGTAATTTCATCAGTTACCCTTAATAAAGACAAATAATTTACAGGCAAACAACCATAACCTTTCTTGAAATTAATTTATCTGTCAATTGTTTGACTATAGTTGTTTAGCACATCTGTGTCTAAGATGGAAGGGTCAGTTCCAACCCAGAGTCAGCCTTTAATGAGTTTAAACTGTATGCAAATATACATTAATAATTTATATAAACCAATTAAAAATTTCAATAGCAAAGAATCATGAGCAAATGAAAGAAGATCAGGTTAAGTAATGAATTTACAGACAGTTACCAAAGAAGTCCCCATAAAGCCAAAAGTGCAACACAATTCTACCAAAAAACAGGACAGGTTGAAACAAAGACAAAACTTTCTAGAATGAAGACTAAGGAAGACTGAAAAAAAGTTAAACACAGAAAAGTTAAATAATAATTGCTAAACTTTCAGTCCATTTGTGGACTGAAATCACTGATTGTATAGCCTTCATGTGAGGTGATACCTTAATGAACATTCCTGATGCTAACCAAGACAGGAAACTTCCAGCCCCCTCCATGAATGTACAACCACAAGTCCCTTCGCCAGACCTCCAGCCAGCAACCAATTGTGGGAGCCAGCCCCATGGCACAAAGTAGAGATTACGAAGGAGAGAAAATGATTAATAGTAGAGAGCCAGGTTTGTGGGGTCTGCATACTCAAATTTCTCCAGGGTTACTTCCAGCCCCAGGTGTGGCACCAGCTGTAGTTTGGCCCAGTCATTTCTATGGTGGGCCAGCAGAAAGGATGCATAGGAAAGCACAGCACACATACACCTGGTGAGCTGTAAATCCAAATACAAAATGGCTTCTTATTCAAAGGCTTCAGATCATAGATATGCAGCATGACATCACCTCCCAGGGGCCAATTCCAGACCTTTGTATCATTGCATCCCATTCCTGGGCATAGCCAGAGAGGTCTTGTCACGCTCATTCCTGCCTCTGGGAGGCGCTGGCTGGAATGGTAGGTCATGCACACAACTAAGCTCCAGCCAGTTTCACCTACAACCTTGAAAGGTGTGGTATTTGAAATTTGGTTCATCATGCTTTATAGTTTTAGCCATAGTGCTTGTTGACTGTCTACTTAAAGAAGAATCTAGCCTGTCATGGTGGTGCACGCCTTTAATCCTAGCACTTGGGAGACAGAGGCAGGTGAATCTTTGTGAGTTCAAGGCAGCCTGGTCTACAAGGAGTAAGTTTCCAGACAGCTGGGGCTACAGGAAGAACCTGTCGCTTGAAAAAAAAAAAAAAAAAAAAAAAAAAAAAAAAAAGAATCTAGAATTAAGTGTACTACTTACAAACTCAAGGTGAACTACGTGGTGAGGTGCTGGTATGGAGAAATGGGATGAACACATTTTCGTGCAGGTCTTCAGTGAAGAACCAGACATGTGATGGAGAGGAAACTTCTCCAAAAAGAGCACCTCAGTCAACAGAAATATCTTGTTATAAAGAGAATAGCTTACTGATAGTGCTTATTTATATGTGGACATAGTACTTAACCTATCTAGTGAACCCTTATCCCCACTGGAATATATGGTTCTGCTGAGCTCGAGTGAGAATGAACTTAAATTCTGTAAATCTGTAGGCCAATAATTCTATGTCCCCATGCAGTTTGAGAGTTCAGTGTCTTCCTACATGTTCAGCTTGCTCTACAAGTCCTTCTCAGCATTGCAGACTTTTTAAATTTAAATTTTTAAATTTAAAAATTTAATTTTTAAAATTAAATTAACCCTGACCAGAGTCTTTATTTCATTCTCTTCACATGTTTTTAGATGTTGGGAATTTCTGTTTTATTTATTTATTTATTTATTTATTTATTTATTTTTTGGTCTTTTTGAGACAGGGTCTCCCTGTAGCCCCAGCTGTCCTAGAACTCACTGTGTAGACCAGACTGGCCTTGAACTCACAAAAATCTGCCTGCCTCTGCCTCCTGAGTGCTAGGATTAAAGGTGTGCCCCACCATGCCTGGCTCTTTTTATTTCTTAAAATGTAATTAAGTCTTTTTGTCTCAAAAAGACAAAAAAATAAAATAAATAAATAAATAAAATATAATTATGTATGGCATTAATACATTTCTTTAAATATGATCTACAAAATTAAGGTAATTACTTCACACAGAGAGCTTTTCCTTCGGCCATGTCATTTTGTGTGTGTCAAATTAATAAAGATAGAAAAAGACCACTATTGTCTCCTTTATATTTCAGATGTCAAATTTTAATGGGATCCATTTCATTGAGAAAACAGGTATGTGAGTTTGAACAAGCAACAAATATTCTGTCCTGTCTCTGGCATTAAAACCACAGATGCACTGAACCTTTTATTGTAAAACAGAACAATGTCTCAGTTTTAGGTCCTTATTCATCTGATTTGGAATATTTTTATTTTGGAATGTGGCCTCTACCATGGAAGAATTTCAACAGAATGTACACATCAGACATCAGTAACAATGTCCCCTTCTGAGAAAGACATTATCCCTTCATGGTTCCATTGGACATGAGCACTTCACACTGCTGCTCCCCATGACAGAAGCAATTTGTTCCTAGAGGTAATTTATTATGAGAGTTTTTCAGTGACTGCCTTTAGGGAGTTACTTTCATAATGGCACCATTTGAATATTACATGAAGTGATGTTAGAGACCCAGTGACTGGATTCCATGGATGATAAGGAGGATCATGGCTGGGGATGGTTGGTTTTTAGAGATATGTAGGGACACATGATGATTGTGTCCTACATATTTAGGTAACTGAAAAAATGTACAGTACTTGGGAGAGTGCAGAAGTAGACTCCTTGTACTGTGCTAAGTTACACTGTGAGGATGGGCACAGAGAGGTTTGCTTTCAAAATCAATCCCCAGAAATCCACTCTGTGCTACCACGTTTCTGTTGATTGTTATTCAGCTCTTGCTTTGGCTTTAATTATTTCACACGAGTACATTGAACTGATTATAAACTAAGCTGAAGAGTATCTTAACTGCATGTTAAAGTTCATTTTTTGTCAAAATTTTTATAGGAACAATGCAATACAATGTTACAACCTTATATTGAATGGATGAAATAAACTGGAAAACTTTCCCTTTGAATTATTCTTTTGAGAAAAAGCATTTTTTTATTTTTACTTTTTTTAGTGATACATGCAACCAAAGTTTAAAGATTAATAGATTCTTTCAAGTCTGGAGCCCTGCAGAACATTTCTGTGGCAGGAGACATGGTGAAGGAGTACTCAGCACTGGTTGTTGTAGACCTCTCGGCACCTCAGGACCTTGAGATAAGTGTCAACCTTGTGTGTATCTCTGCTCAGGCATCGCAACATGTTGAAAATAGCAAAATGGTGAGTTTCTTCATTGGGCGACTTCAAGTCTGCCCATCCTGTCCATGGAGGGTAGGCGCCTTCTTCAGCTCCAGGGTACTCCTAACCAGGAAAGCAACTGGGAATCATTTATCTTATTATTGTACATTGGTCCTTATCTATTCTTTGTGCATCCAGGTATACATGTAAGCACATGTACATGCATGAGGATTTGTGTGTGTGTGTGTGTGTGTGTGTGTGTGTGCAAATGGATTTGGACTTTAGAGAGGTTAGAGTACAACTTCGTGAAAATTTCCTCAGGTGTTTTCTATCTTACTTTTTGATACAAGGTCTATTATTTTTACTTAAATTTCACCCAGGTTGATTTGCATCTCTGGACCGTCACCTCTGTTTTTCCTCATGAAACCTGGGGACACAGCTCCTGTCCTCATACTTAAAAGAAATGTACTTACAGAGGGAGATATTTTAACACTCATTGTCCCTATTCCTCCTAAATGATAACGATATTTGGGACAAATTATAGTAAAGGAATACTTAAGCCAAACATTTGTATTTTCTGTCTAAGGTATTATGAGTACAGTGGTCCCATAATAGTAGAAGTGAAGAAGCTATCAATATTTTCCAATGTGCAACTGATTTCAAATGAGGTGTGTTCTCACAGGAAGCACAGATGGAGAAGATGCTATTTCATTAAAGACATGCATTTACCAGCGGATGATGGATGAGTTTGTGCCCACTTTCAATGAGGGGGATTGTACCTGTCCCAAAACTTGTCCTAAGGGCCTTCATATTTCATGGGTTTGGAAGGGGTTTCCTGGTTCTCATATAAATGTCTATTAAATCTATTTTACATTTCATATATTTTTCAAAGTCCTTGGAAATGATGGAGACTGTTTAGGCATGACAGACTTAGAGAAGTCAGGCTGAGTTGGCCTGGTGTGTTCACCCCATTCAGAAATGCTGCTGATCTAAACACTATATGGAGCACCTAAATTCTTTTGAGATTCCTGTAATCCTAGAGTATGTTAGAGAAGATTGATTCTGCAAAAATACACTTATTCACACTGCTGTGAGTAAATCAGGTACCTAAATTAGACTTTAACCAAAGAAGAATTTCAAAATCCATTTCTCATTATAGTATGCTCCTCCTTCATGAGTGAAAGAAGAAAAGGTATATAAAGAGAGGGCTCACCTTGCTGAGAATGGCTTTCACACCCCCCAGGACTATTTCAATGCTTTCTTCTACTCCTCTGACTCTTGATACCACACCAAGAGGGCCCTTTTCCAGAGCTGCCACTGCAGCTACAAGATCCTCCATGGCATCCTTCCAGGCATGCAGAGTACTGATGGTCACATTCAGAATCTCTTCAGTCTAAGCAATCAAGAATACACATCACATTGAAATGGATGAGATATAGCTTGTTTATATACATGTTGTACTTGCGTGAAGCAGATGAATAACAATGTCCATGTGGTACCAATATGTGTACATATAAATGACCTTGCTCTGTTTTCTACCATTCCTGTAACTACCTCTGCAAGCCCACCTTTGGCTCTCCTGGTGGAGCTTTACTTCTTGAATGCTTTCTATCATTACAAGTGGTAATCCTTCTCATGCTAATGAATCAAATTCTTCCTTTCCAAACTTACTTGAGAATTTAATATTATTGTGAAATATTAAAACAAAAGTATGCTGAAGAAAACAGAAAAGTAACAAATGAATGTTCTCATCTACATGAGTCCCTCTTTGTTGCTCAGAGCAGAATGGGCCATTTTTGGCTTGTGCATTTGAAGTATAGTGATATGGCCTTCCTTTATTAACAGCTTCAGTGAAATTGCAATGAAATGCTGAACCCTCAAGTCACCTATGACTTCAAACACTTGTGGTGTCTGGTACTCCAGTGTTCATGAACGTAAGAGTGGAAATGTTACCTACTGGTGTTAGAAAGGGAATGTGTGGATGATAGGAAGGGTGGGAGCCAGCCAAGCGGCGATGGGAAAATAGGTGACTGGGAGTGTTGGGAGCTTCGGAGTGCCGTGCCTCAAAGATGGCGCCGGTTTCCGCCTCCCACCCCCATGGGGGTGAGCGCTCCATGCAGTAGACATGTCCTTATTTGGTTTGGCCTTGCTGAAGCCCTCTGTTCCGCATAGAGATATCCTATCCTTGAGACCCACATGGTGGAAGTCGATTGGTTGTGACATGCCTTATAGGTGGTGAACCAGGAAGGGACAGTGAGAGAGCACATGTAAGGGTACCCGAATAAAACTGCTTGAGGAAGATCGCTCTCGTGTCGTGTCTTCTTTCGCTGGACGAACGGGGATGCGACAAGTGGTGGCCCAGTACAGGGATCCTCACTTCTGATCAGAACCTCAAGCAGTCGGGGAGGCGCCGGAAAGTCCCCAGGTAAGGAGGGACGATAAAGGTCGCGGTGAGCGACAAGTCAGAGACCACGGTAAAGCGGCAAGGATAAATTCGCTGTTTGGCGAATCAAAAGTGAAAGCTCGTGGATTTGCGAGCCAAGATCAGTAGATGGAAGTATATCTACTTCTTGCTGGGAGTCTGGTTGTTAGTTTTCTTTTCGGGGTGATTGTTTTCTTAGTATTCTGCAGGGCGTGTCCAAAAGGAGTTAACATGGGGAACTCACCGACCCACCCAATTTTTTATGCCCTCAAAGACTTGCTTAAGGCAAAGGGGCTAAAACTTATAAAGGAAACATTGATTTTTTGACAGAATGTGATCTTATTGCCCCCTGGTTCTTAGTGTCAGGGAGTTTGACAGTAACAAGCTGGGATAAATTGGGGAGAGATCTTGATTTTGCATGGGAGCAAGGCACGCTTAAAGCTGGTATCCGCCCGATATGGAGGCTGGTGCGTGCCTGTTTGGGGGATCACAAGTGCTGTCCAGCATTGGAAAGAGGGCAGGCAGCCTTGAAACAGTTACAGGAAGAAAGATCAAAAGGAGATAGTCAAATGGTAGAGAAGGAAGTGACCCATCTTGAAAGTTCAGATTCAGATCAGAGTGAACTTGAGGACGAAGAGCAGGATATGTCAGCTGATGAGGTAGAGAGTTTGGTAGAAAGCATGGAGCAAGTGAAGGTTAGTATACAGCCAGCAGGCCCGGGACCTCCGCTACTGCCAATGGCCCAGGGACCTCCTCCACCTTTTGCAGTACCTGGCACTTCGTTTCATCCGGAGTGCTGGAGGGAGGTAGCCACTCAAAATCCAGCTCTATGTTTTCCATTTTCTGATTTTGTGGCAAGAATGGTGGAAGCAGCAGGAAAAGTATTTGGTGACCCTGACACTGCCATGCCGCTTGTTAAACAATTGTTATTTGTACAATGTACAAAGGAGTGTAGGCAGGCAATAAACCCTTACAAAAATAAAGGCTTTGAAGTGTGGATGAAGGTCTGTTGGGAATTAGGCAGCCCTCTTACCAATTCTGGCCTAGTGGCTGCAGTCATGCAAATGACAAAAGGGCAGATGGGAATGGGGTGGCTAGGGTGCTTAAACAAATGGTAATTATGGGGCCCATGCAGTGGGGGCTTCCTCTGTCCTCAGCAATTCCAAGACACTGGCCCATTATAATTATAGACATAGAGGATTGCTTTTTTTTCCATTCCCCTTCACTCTCAAGACACGGTAAGATTTGCTTTCACTG
Organism: Rhizomys pruinosus; assembly: GCA_009823505.1. Classification (NCBI taxonomy): domain Eukaryota; kingdom Metazoa; phylum Chordata; class Mammalia; order Rodentia; family Spalacidae; genus Rhizomys; species Rhizomys pruinosus. The sequence continues at coordinate 1,821,748 of VZQC01012836.1, forward strand.
TCCCCTCTATAGTCATACCACTGTTTCAGACCTTTAATGCTCCTTTCAACCTGATTTCTGACAGCCAATATGTTGTTAATATCCTAAAAAGGCTCGAGGTAGTAGGAAAGATCAATCTCAGGTCAGCCATTGGGTCTCTTCTGCATACTTTACACATGCTAATTCTCCAGAGAGAACACCCATTCTTTGTTCCCGGCCCACTAGCGGAAGGCAATGATTCAGTTGATAAGGCGTCCAGAGCTCTGATGTGTTTTCTCTCCTCCCCTCAGGAACTTGCACGCACCATTCCTGCTTTCATGTTAATTCTAAAACGCTTGCCTCCCGATTTCACATCTCTCGAGCCGATGCTCGCGACATTGTAAAAAATTATCATCAATGTGCCCCACTTCTGCCGCAACAGTCCCTTGGGATTAATCCCAGGGGTCTCTTCCCATCCATGTCTCTGTTGATACTGCCTCAGGAATTACACTAAAGGAGTGCCTTCAAAAACAAAAGGGGGGAATAGCCTCTGGCTCTCCTCCAAAGGAAAGACTTGCGATTGCTCTTTTTACTATTAACACTTCAAAAGGGCTTGTAATGTGGAAAGACATACTTACAGGAAAATGGTATGGCCCAGACCCAGTCCTAACATGGGTGAGAGGAGCTGTGTTTTTCCTCAGGATCATCAACAACCTCTTTGGATCCTGGAAAGGCTCACCTGAGTGGTTCAAGATGTGGAAGTGTGGGATACTCGTGATGATGTTGCCATGGCCCATGGTGATGACAGAAGAGCTTCGTTGGGGGCTGATGACAGTGCTAAACCTATCCCAGTCACCCATTCAGCGCAAGTATTCCCCCGCCTTTTTACAACCAATGATAACATGGAGGTCTCTTTTTTTTTTTACTATTAGATGACATATTAGCAGCAGTACAAGAGACCATACACCTGCCCCTAAACGGATTACTGTGCTTCCAACTGATTACTAATATATCCCAGGACAGTGATTGTGTATGTATACATAACCAGACAGTAGGCTGGTTTGATGCACCCCCTCCGGGGACCAGCCTGTCCAATGCCACATGGCTCAGGGGAGCTTGGCATTTTCAAACCCATGCCTGTATGCGTATGGCCCCCCTTTGTGTTCCTTGTATATAATGGAAGCTATGAAAGAAATAATGTCACCTGTGGTAACAGGACTTGTTTCTATGCTTTATGCTGGAATGCTACCACCTTTCCTCTAGCGGTGGTATTCCATGGCAATCGCAGCATCAGCTGCCGTGGCTACAGCTGCGGCAGTTTTCCTGACATCAACTGTTCAGACAGTGGCTGCATTTAACAATTTGTCGGCTGGTGTTGCTGAGGGAATGAGCAATCAACAGAATATTACTAATCATTTCAAAACAGGCATTATGTCACTCAATTAAAGGGTTGATTTGGTGCAGGATCAGCTCTACGTGCTTATACAGATAGCACAATTAGGATGTGAATTTAAACATTCAGGCCTCTGCATAACTAGTATTCAGTATAATAACTTTTCCCATGCTGCAAATCTATCTAAACAACTTTCTAGCTATCTTCTAGGAAACTGGTCTGAGCAATTTGTATGATTGGTGACCCAACTAAGAGTGGAAATAGTGACAGTGAATTCAACGCGAGTGGACCTGGACCTTGCCATCGGACTGTCATCCTGGATCTCAACAGCCATGAATCATCTCAAGGAATGGGTGGAGTTGGGATCCTTGGCATGTGTAATGTTGTTCATATCTTTCCTCTTCCTGTGGTGTCTTTGTAAAATGAGAGTATCTTGACAGCGGAACATGGCTTTACTAGCACAGGCGTTTGCTGCCATTGAAGATAGACATTCCCCACAAGCTTGGCTCTCAGTTATGCAAAAATCTTAAAGGTCGTGTCACCCCTGAATGTCTTCACAATCCTACTCAGAGACGGGCAACTTTCCTTCTACCTAAGGCATGGAACCCTCAGGGCGATGGGGTATCCTATGATGGGTTTAATGAAGGAATGATCCTAAGACAGGGGGGATTGTTGAATTCAGCCATCTGTGGCCTCAGGACCATGCTCTATTAAAACAAAAAGGGGGAACTGTTGGGAGCTGCGGAGTACCGCGCCTCAAAGATGGCGCCGGTTTCCACCTCCCACCCCCACGGGGGTGAGCGCTCCATGCAGCAAACATGTCCTTATTTGGTTTGGCTTTGCTGAAGCCCTCTGTTCCGCATAGAGATATACTATCCTTGAGACCCACGTGGTGGAAGTCCATTGGTTGTGACATGCCTTATAGGTGGTGAACCAGGAAGGGACAGAGAGAGAGCACATGTAAGGGTACCCGAATAAAACTGCTTGAGGAAGATCGCTCTCGTGTGTTCTTTCGCTGGATGAATGGGGATGCGACATGGGAGAATGGCTGCATAGAGTGTGTGAGTTAGTCCTGGAGATGAATGACAGAGACCCATTGTTTGCATTGCACACAGGCTTTAATGGAGAATGGTTTCCCTCTTTTGTGGATGCTAACACCAAATCCCCCAGACTAAAGGCAAGCTGAATGACAATATTGTTATGTTTCTGTTTATCAGAATTCAACTATATTGTTATAATGTGAATCTTTCAATGGGCTCTAGAATCCTCCCACCAATTATTCCCAGTCGCTGTAATTACTGTATATGGGTGAACAGTATGTATTTGTATTTTAGAGTAATATAAAATTAATTGAGGAAAATGTGAATTTCTAAGCATAAAAAAAAAAGACTGAGAGAAAGATGTAGGACAGTTATGGCAGAACCCATGGTCTGAGGTAGGGTGGGGTGGGATGGGGGAGGGAAAGGGAAATATGCCTGAACGGAATTGAAAAATTATGTATGAAATACAAAAAACATCAACAAAAATGGAGAAAGCACAAACAAACAAACATCAGGTCTTAATTGTTCTCAAGAATGCATTGTATTATAGAAGTATTATGAGTATAAATGCTCAAAGATAATAAAGTACTTTTGAAGAGTCTAGAACATTCTGTGAGTAAATGTTCCTCTTACTCCAACTAATCTTCCTTCTCTTTCCATTATTATATATAATAACATTTTTATTAAGTGTATATTATTGATGCTAGAAACAAAAGATCAAAGAGAAAACAGATTATATGTATGAGATGTATACACATGTGAAGGTTTGTTTACTGCTCAGATTGTTTATGATGTGGAATCAAAGAGAGAAGTAATAACAATTATAAATAAGAACTGTAATTACTGTGGTCCCCATCACATAAAATCCTATCCTGTGCATCAGAATACAGTATATAGAGGAACGTCTTGTTTAGCTTCTTTATAATTAAGATATAAGAAGATACAGGTCTGTCAGGGAAGACAGGACACATGATTGAAGACACAGATTTAGAGAAGGAGAGTCTCAAAACTCGAAAAGTACTGACATCTCAATCAGCAATGTAACATCCTTCTTGCAGAAGAGCTGTTACTATTATAGAGTAAAAACAACTGTGTTTGGATTTCTTACACCTGTTTAGGAACGTATATTTACCCACGAATGCCCAATTCAATTCAGTTTCGTAAGGAATATGAAAGCCAGCTTGAGGACAAAATGGTCTTCAGTCTGGGCAATAGGTAACCCTGCTGTAATTTGTCCTGGCTTTGACCCAATTTAAACCCATCCCTTGTCTACGTAATGGTTTCTGTTGTTCCTTCTGCTCTGTTTTGTGAGATCTGTGATGACCCCACCTGTTGTAGCCCCTGTATAACATACAGCCCAACAAGTATGCATAGTACATAAGATGTTTTTGTAAAAACTAGGGAGGGAACTTACTGTGGTGTTGTGGACCTCCTCACGGCTGCTTGGAGTAGGGATAGAAGCCGTGTGGCAGGAGATTGGAACTTTATCCTTTAACCAGCTTGTCTCCATAAATGGTATTGACTGTAAATGATGAGATGATTTAATTGGTCAGAGTTTCAGAGCTAAATAAACACATCTATGACCAGAACAGTAAGGAAATTGATAGATGTTAATTTTTTAATAAGGACATCTACTTAAAATTACAAACCTAAAGACATATCAAGTGGATATCTATTTTACAATGAAGTCACTTATTTTCTCCTTATTGACTGAACGTGAACAGAATACACATACCCACTAGGAAGAAATGAAAAATTTCCACTTATACGGTACCCTCTTATTATAATTTGAACCTCATTACTAGAACTCTAAAAAAGAGTAACTAAATCATTTGGAAGTTCTGGGAAGGTGTTGGTTCTGTTTTACATAGTTTCAGATTCATTACTGTCTTTATGTTCATGTAAGCAAAGCATGCATTTTTCTGATATTGAGTATTATCAGAATGGTGAGCAAAGGATGACCCTGAAGACTGGCACAATCTACTCAAACACAGAATATCACAGTTCTTGCTTAGCCATACTTTTCGTACTTTTGCCAATACTATAATTTGAAACAGGATGTGGTTGCACATGCCTTTAATTTCAGTACTCAGGAGGCAGCGGCAGGCAGAATTCTGTGAGATGTAGATGAGTTCCAGGCCAGCAAGGGATCCAGGGAGACCCTGTTACTAGAAGACCAAAGTTGGAAACAATAATTTATATTGTAAATAAATTACTCCCTAAGTTTATTTTGAAAAAAATTCTTGGACTTTTTACAAATAACTGAGATTTCATGAAGCCTTTATTCTCATTTTCTGTGTTTTATTATCTGAAACTTTCTTTACCTCGGAAGTTTATAGCATGGCAAATTTAGCTCATGATATGTTCTACTTTCACCTGTGGAGTTTTCTGACATTCCCTTTGAGGAGAAGCTAGGAACAAGTGAGGTACTTACAAAATCAGTGTATATCCTTGCAGCGAGAACATGGCTGACATGAGACTCAATGATCAAACGATCATAAAGGTTTCTAGTGGACACCTGGATCTGTGGTTCGGAGCCCTCACTCTCCAACAGAGTCAGGGTGGACAGCAGCAGCAGGAGAAGTGACCCTGCATGAAGAGAGGTGCAAACTGAGATCTTGATAGTCTTTATAAATTTCATAAAATAAATTTTATGGCTGTTACTAATTTACTGACTTTAGAAATACCAGCTACAAAATCAATGTCATTTGTTAGCTAAATCCTTCCTCTCTCTTTTAAATATTATTTGGTTTACAGCAATTTAGCGAACACACATCTTCCTGTCATAGACTTCATGAAGCCTCAGAGCTGCATGATCATTCAAGTTGGCTAAAGAGAGCAAGGACATATCCAAGCCTGAGAAACCTCAGAACTTTAGCATCCTAAACTGGAGCCTAAACCTCCAATTCAGCACTCTGGACACTTTAAGTTGTATTATTATTGTTATTATTCTAGAATGTGAACTGTGTAATCCACAATGTTTAACAGTGTATCCCATTAAACCTCTGTAACATTGTCCCTGACCTTCCTTCATGTCAATTAAGACAATGCTAAAATATCTGTGGACATTGCCGAAGGTCTCCAGCCTAAGAAGGATTCCTCCTTGTGAATCACTGATTTCAAAGCAATGGGGTACTTGGAAGTCTTTCTCAGCTCTCTACTGCCTGGGTCCCCTGATGAGATATAAACAATCATCAGATCACCCTGAAAACTGCCTCAGTGACAACAAGGAGAATATGCTGTCCTAGCACAGCTTGGTAAGATAATACAGCTATAAATCTTCCTTGGAGGACCATGCATGAAAAGCCACTTACCAGAGCATGGTTGAGTCAAAGGTAGCTGCATCTCTGCCAAGTTTCAGAACCGTGTGGCCATCAACCCAGGAAAGATGCTTCTTCACCTGAGTCCTGACTTCAGTCAATGTTTCACCTCCTATATATAATAACAGACAGTCCCCAAAGCCAAGCTGGGAAGGTTGGCAAGAGCAGAGGTTGTCCATAGTCTAGGTGAGGGCATAATGACTCCATGCCCTTGGGGACAAATAACATCCTCCATGTCTACCACAGTCCATTTCTGTAAGTCATCACTGGCCCGCTGCCATGGGATCCAGAGACTTCAATTAATTTGCACATCACCTAAGTTACCTCTGTTCCATGATGAATCATTTTCATTTCAAGAAGGAGAAAAAATATTTATTCCCTAACCCTTTCCCTCTCCCCAGTTTCTTATGTTCCTTTTCACAAATCTAACTTATTCTCTGTTGCATGTAGTGAAAAACACATATCATCCTTGCTAATCTTGGGGCTGCTATGAGATGCCAACAGATATTCTTAGCAGTTTAACCAAACGGATATTTCTGTCAATAACTGTCAAACACTGTAAATGGTTCTCTCCACAAAGCATATGACAATTTTGGTGATCTAGGAGCCTACACATGAACATTTAGAAAGCAGTCTGAGAGGCACATCACAACCATTTAACAAAAATCATATTAAAATCACATCATTAGTACATGTGACTTCTTCTGCCATATATTTTTTCACTGTCTTTCACTAAAGCTCATGGACTACCTCCTGCATGTTTGGCCTTAAGTCAAATCATATCTGCTGGTTGCAACCATAACTGTTATATTACTGTTATACAAGCATTCCAACCTTGCTAGGCCAGCCATGTCCTGACCATAGGGCTGAGTAATGCAATTGGTGGCATTTCTCTTAGATAAACATGCATAGTAAATTTCAGGAGCATGGAAGCCATGACATATGATGGAAGTATCTAGGTTATTGCAAACAAGATTTTTTCATGTTTTCAATCCAAAATAAGTAATTACATCAGCAATAGATTTTAAACACTTAGATCTTGTTTATAAACATTATCAATGTCAAAATCAGGTTAGATGAAGAGCATCATGAACTTATATTACCAAAAATAATCTAGGGAAATGATTGACCTAGACATTGGGTTGTTATTTATATTTTTAATTGTATTCAATAAATTTATGACTGCCAACATGGGCTTTCCCAATATTCTGAGGATCTTTTTACAAATTACATTACTGAATCATTGTTGCCCTTTCAGATGCATTTCTAAATTAGCAATACATGCAGACAATATTTTATTATGGAAAGTTTAGAGATGGAGGCCATCTTTAAGATAGAGCAGCTTTCTTCTGTAATACTACAAAATCATAATGATATCTGATACAGTATTACAAGGCTAGTATCACAGGTTTCCTCCAGATAGCAAGTGGATGGGCTCAGCATGGAGGGACTCCTGTACTAACTGCTGCCTGCATTCTACCAGCCTTCTACCTAAATTCAGTTTCCTCCTCCTTGCATGTAGGTCCAGGTATCTGACTAAGTGGAATTGATTGACGTGGTGTTTAGTACAATAAGGACCCAAGAAGACCCACAGCCATTATGTCCTGCTATAATCCCTGCCTCTCAAGGTACAATATATTTCTGAAAGGTTCTACACGTGTCTGGTGAACACGGACTCTTTATTGACAAAAATGTTGCTGAAATGGCCCAAGGATGGGTGAGAATCTTCAGTCTCTTTGTTCTCTCAGGTTTCACAATGCATTGCCACACATCCCACATTCAATCCAGCACTCCAGTCCTGGCATGAGGCACAGCATGTGTCCTTAGAGCTTGGTCACCTCTGATATACTATTTCAGGGAGAAATGCTCACAGTAAACTCTGATGCAGGGATTAATTTCCACATTAGGGCTAGCTTGATCTAAAGTAAGTCTTACACTATATGCGTCCTGTGACCACATTGCTCATCCCAGGTTGATGCTTAAGTCCTCAGAGCAGCAAGTCTCTCTTTGGTGGTAGTATCTCTATAAGTAGTAACCATTATCCTATGGCAATGTTCTGGTTGAGCAGTAAACATACACTGGATCTGAACAGTATGCCCCACAATGTCCTATCAGACTGTCATCCTTTATTTCAAATCAAAATTATAGTGTGGTTATCAGTTGTACAGTTGTTCAGATATAAAGCTAACCTCAAAAGGATGAGAGAATTGTGTTACCAACCCAGCCAAATAAAGAATATCCTACTTCCAACAGAAAATATTTCTCCAGTAGAGAATAGGGACAACCTAGGCTATACCACATAGCTTTCAGGATAGCACCAGTTAATCTGACTCACAGTCACACTTAGATACAATCTATTCTCTGTCCTACAGCTTTTCATAAGTCATATGATAGCCACAGACATGGGTAGATGGAGAAAACCACCCCTTACTCTCTCCTCCAGTTTAGTCAGAAGGCAAAGAAAAGATGCAAATCTATGTTCTTTAACTGTTATCTTTCTCCCAGTTTATGTCACAAAGCAACTCATTTTGGATACACTTGACCATGAGCAAGTTTTGTCTAAGCCAACCAGGAAGAGAGTTCATGGTCAACAGGGCCCTGGGGTTTGGGCCCCAAGTGTTCCTAGCTTCCTGGAGCTTGTCCCTGGTGTTTTAATGTTACACTGTCATTTACATATAAATATATGGTAATAAACTGGTAAAGTAAAAGAAATGTGTTTTTTTTGTCTTTTTACTGATGGTTAGTAATTTTTTTCTACTAAGAGGCACACACGTGTGTGTGTGTGTGTGTGTGTGTGTGTGTGTGTGCATGTTTGCATGTATGTGTATGCAGGAAAGAAGAGAACATCCATCATTTTTCTCTTTCATTATCAGTCTTATTTTTTTCCACAAGGTCTATCAATGAAAATGGAACTTGCTATTTTCTCTAAGTCTCTGACCAAACTCTCCCTAAGATAAACCTGTCTCTGGTTTTCAGTTCACTCAGCACAGTTGTACTTGCTGAGTTCATATTGATGAGCAAAGCAGTGTCTGCAGACCCCATGAATTTCATATTCTAGCTGGGAGAATAGGCCGCACACAACAAACAGGAAGAAAAGAACTTTATGAAGCAAGGTACTTGATGATCTCCAGAACCAAGCCATATTTTCAAATTGGACCATGTATTGACTTGAAATTTCCTGGTTTAATGGTATTTTTGTCTACTAAATTGTTATGGCATCCTTCAGTTTATGCCAAAAACACAAGATATAGTTCACTTTCCTTCTTGGAATCAATATAAATGACATTTAGAGACAATTGCGACCCAAAGTGTAGACTAGAATGAGCATTCACCAAAGAATAATGACTGACATCTCTATTTCTAAACTAAAATTCTCCATTTTTTACCTTTCTGAGTTTGGGTTACTTTACTCTTGATTATTGTTTCTTGTTCCTTACATTTACCTATAAACTCCATTTATTTTATTTTATTTATTTTTGTATGTGTATGAATGTATTGTCTGCATGTAGGTTTGTGCACCCGTGTCGTACAATGCCGCGGAGGTCAGAAGAGGGTCTCGGATTCCCCTGGAACTGGAGTTCTCCTGGAATTGGAGTTACAGACAGTTCTCGGCCGCCATGTGGGTGCTGGGGATCGAACCCGGGTCCTCTGCAAGACTGGTTGGTGCTCTTAACCGCTAGGCTATCTCTCCAGCCCCCCTGTAAACTCCATTTTGTAAGCACTAAATATCATGTCACTGTGTATATGGGCCATACCTTCATTGTCCATTAATTAGTTGATGAACATATAGACTGTATTTAATTCCTGATATTATGAATATGGCAGCATTGAACACAGATGAACAGCTATCTATGCCATAGGGTAAAGGGTCTGAGTATATGCCTGCATCAAACGGACGACTAATTCCTAGCTTTCCGCACGATCTCCACACTGATTTCATGGAAGCCGCAGCAGTGGGCGCTCCCGTCAGCAGTGGTTAAATGCTCCCCGTTTTTCAAGATTTGCTGTCCTGTGCTTCCTGGAGCTTAGCCATTCTGTCTGGTATAAGATGAAATCTCAAAGTTATTGTTATACAGATTTTAAGTAAAACAAATGTGAATGACAGCAATTTATATTTCCAATTAACTAAGGTGTAATACTATTTTTATCAGAATCTTTAAACCAATGTTGTTTAATATACACATAATTACTTTTACTAAGTCCTAAAACACCATGTAACCGGTAGGCAGAGTCTGAGCAAAATTGGATACTTGTTGAACTCACGTCAATTAAATATACATTAATCAAATAACTTTGAGATTGGCACATACAAATGTTCTCTACAATTTTTCTGTTGTACAGTATCATCTTGTAGCATTCTCTTTTACCTGTAGGATGATTTAACTTAAGAAATTAAGTTTGCTTCCCAAGTTGACGACATATAGTCACCCATAATAGCTTGGGTGAATTTGATGAAATCTGTGCCTTGATTCCTGCCTATAGGTACGTGTACTACAAATGCCTTTTTCAGACTCATGGGTCAAAAAACAAAACCTAAAATAAAAAGGGGGAAACAGATATATATGAAACCTTTTTATCAAAAATTTTGGAGCTCAAATCTTAAAACTAACTACAGGAAAAGATTTGTAGGTTCCCACAGGTCAAAACGTCACCAACTTAACGGCTGAGAAAGAAAAGACACAGCTTTGCATTGTGTAGAATGTACCAGGAAGTGCCAGCAGAAAGGTTGTCCCATATGAACATTGAAAGGTAGAAATGCATCAGACTGCTACAGGCATCAAACCCCTCTGTGGTTCCTACTTGTAACAACTATTTGTAATGAGTCCTAATGAAACTTACCTTCTAGGTGCTGCAAAGTTTTAATAGGAGTGATTATCTTACCTCTCCTTCATAGAACGAGGAGGAATATGATGATGATGAGGTTACTCTTTAACTGTAAATTGGAGTCAACTGACATAGAGGTAATCTCTTATAAAACCAGTAAAATTGCCTTCTTTTATTGACTAATTGACATAGGAACTGTGAAAAGGATTATTCTCTATTCAGAACCAAATATAATACTGTCTCCTTAAGCTGTGCACTTAAGCAAAATATATTAACACAGGAGAGCTCTGATATCAGCAATGGATTATTCTACCAAGAAGATGTTGGCCAGGGGAGCCAAGCCCCCACAAAAGGTAAAGGCTTCTTGCCTGTAAACTGGGATACCTGCAAGAAGAGAGGTGATAAGGCCCTGCTGTCGAAGACCTGATGTAAGCATGGGAAAGATGTATTGAGACCACATTTGCAAGTGTACAGTTGGTCTCTTGAATACAAGAGAGTGTTACCAAAGGCCACTAAACCAATAAAGCAAATATAGGTCTCCTTGATTCAAGCAAGACTCCTCCGTCAGCACCAGCTACACCTCACCTGCCTGGAAATACTGTGCAGAAGTGGCAGCCATATGCCCGTATATCCCAAATCTAATTGGCTATTAGCTTTCTCCTTGGAGGAATAACCCATGGCTGATGCCACAAGCTTACATCCTCTAGTTTTTATGAGATGGTATAAGCCACAGTAAGACCCTGTCACATTTTACAGGAAAAAAAATGTCATTCATAGACTAACATACTATATTAATCACTTTTCTGTTGCTGGGATAAAACATCATGACCAAAGGAACTTATAAAAGGAAGAGTTTATTTGAGCATATGATTGATGGTTCCAGGGAATTAGAGTCCATTGTGGCAGGAGGCATGGTGGCTGGAGCTGGAGCAGCAAGCTGAGGGTCACATCTTGCAATGAACACAGGAAGCAAAGAGAGAGACTAGAGACCGCAAGACTTGTTAAACTCACTAAGCCTGCCCCCAATAATGTACTTCCTCTAGCATGGCCACATCTTCTAAGACTTCCAAGAACAGTGCCACCAACTGGAGACAAATGTCTGAATACTTAAAGCCTATGGGGGACACTCATTCAAACCACCACACATACCATCCAAATATATGTGTCTATACCAAAGTAACCTACCATAACAATTAGTACTGTTTAAATACCTATATATCTAAATGCCTGTGCTTCATTAGTAGGACTGAAAGGTTATTCCTCGACAAGATGTCAGCCCATGAGAGGAAACAGCTAGAATTGACCAGAGACCAAAATGACAGCTCCAGAGAAAGTAGACTGTTTGCTTCTTATCAACCTGTGCCCCTTTTCTAAGCCTAGGGAAAAATCTGCAGAAGAGGGTGCATGGTAGAATGTAAGGGCTGTGATTGGGGTGAATGGAGATACTACAGCAATATAGACTGGACACTTATTTGATCAACTTGATTGAACATACAAGCCCCCCAGCTGGATGGTGGGACCCTTGGGCTGTGTGGGTTGGGGCACAACTGCTTGCAAATTGGTTTTACATGAAGGATGCTTGTACTCATATATTATTACTTATTGTTAAAAAATGAAAAAGAAATAAAATATTTTTAAATAAAAAAGATGAAATCTCAATTTGTGTTAATGTGTATTTCTTTGATGATTAAAAACATTGATTATTTATTTATTTATTTTATTTATTTATTTGTTGGTGAGTTAGTTTTGGTCTTTGTGAGACAGGGTCTCCCTGTAGCATCGGTTGGGCTGGCACTCGGTAAGTAGACCAGGCTGGCCTTAATCTCACAGATATCTGCTTGACTCTGCCTCCAAAGTGCTGGGACTAAGTCTATGTCCTCAATTCTAATCATTGTATCTGTGGTTACCCCAGTACAATGCCATTCTCATTAATATAGGTACCTTGAAATCAAGAATGGTAATGCCTCCAACATTTTTAACCACTTTGATATATATTATTTAACAATAAGATAAGGAAATTTAATTAATTTATTTTTACAATGAAAATGACCTAAAGGATGCCCAAGACACAGAATTTAAAGAAAAAAAATATGCTCAAATGTGACCAAATATTCAGATTTTATTTTTTTTATCTTCATTGAATTTTTATGTTTTATACATAATTTTCAGTATTTTTAATGTCCCAATAACTTATCAGAATTCATGCATTACAACATCCAAGCTAAGCTCTATCCAGTCAAGGTCCCAAACCCAGATGTCCTTCTGAGGAAACAGATCAGCTGAAATCCAATCAGCCTTCAAGGAACCCGAGGTAAGGCATACTCTTCCTCACCCAGCAGTACTCAGTCTCTTGTGGATCGCAGTCCAGGATCAGTCCTCCACCCATTTCTCTTGCTCCACTTAGAGAACTTATCCCAGTTGGCATGGGTCCCATGTCTGATACCTGCATTGCCACAGGTGACAGCTTACAGTCTCTTGCAAGTCACTGCTTTTCAGTTAGTCNTAGATATATAGTAATATAATATTATATAGTATAATCAAATTTAGACCGTGTCCCCCCCATCCCCCACACCCACCAGAGCTCATTGCATTCGCCAAACATGCTTTTTCATTTCTTTCTCAGTGTTTCCTCAATTCTCCAAGTGGAAAGTTTGCTGTTTTGAAGCAGAAGTTCACTGTTTCAGGCAGTTCTTTTCATGTAGTCCTTTCTGTTGTTGTTGTTGTTTCCTAATATGCTCCCTCCCAAACTGCTTTGGACAAAACTCAAGGAGCCATGACAAGAATAGCTTTACAACTATGTAATTGGCCAACTCGCTCCACGATAGGGATACCATTCATCGTTGTGTTTTTCTGGGACTGTGTTTTACGTTACTCAGCATTATGTCCTCTTAGCTCCAGCCTTTTCCTGCAAATCTCATGATGTTCATCTTTCTTTACTGCTGCCATGGAACTCCATTGTGTGTAGATTGTCCACATTTTCTCCATCCACTCATCAGTTGAGGGAAGGCATTTGGGTTGTTCCAGCTCCTTGCTATTGTGAAGAGGCTGAAATAAACTGGACAAGTGCGTATCTCTTGGGTGGGTATGCAGACTTGAGGGTACAGGCCTAGGAGTGTATGGCTGGGTTTGAGTGGCACATTTCATTCCAAGTCTCGCCAAGGTTTTCTCCACACTGCTTTCCATAATGACTGTGACCCGATTTTACATTCCCAACCAGCAGTGGATGCGTGTTCCTCTTTCCCCACAACCTCTCCAGCAACTTGGACATTTGACTTTTCTTGATCCTGCAGTCTTATTGGAGTAAGACTGATATCTTAAAGTGGCTTCTGATTGCACCTTCCTTAATTGAATTCAGTGCATGCTTGAACACTTCTTAAGGTGTTCTCAGACATCTCTAATTCCTATTGTGAAGGTCTCTTTGACTCCATCTATTGAGTGGGTCATTTGTTTCTTTCTTCTTGTTTTTTGAGATAGTTTTATATACTCTGGAAATCAATGCTTTGTCGATGTTTCTGCAGTGAAGTTTCCCTCCCACTCTGTGGGCTTTCTCTTCACTTCCTTGATTGTTTCTTTTTGATGTACAGAAGCTTTTGAGTTTAATGAGGTCCCCATTTGTCAATTTTCGATCTTAATTCTTGCACAGCTGCTGTCTGATTTAGGAAGTCTTTTCCTACGCCTATGTCTTATAGTCTGCTGCCAACTTTTTCTTCTATTGCCTTCAGATTTTGGGGTTTCATGTTGAGGTCTTTGACGGATCTGGAGTTGACTTTTGTACAAGGCGAGAGGTAGGGGTTTAATTTCATTCTTCTACAAGTGGTGATCCAGTTTTGCCAACACCACCTGCTGAAGATGCTGTCTTTTCTCCACTGTGTCTTCTTGGCCCCCTTGTCAACTATGAGATGGTGGAAATAGTATGTGCTCAGGTTTGGATCTTCGGTTTTGTTCCATTGGGGGGGCTGGTCTCAGGAAATCTCACATCTCAAGACTCACACAACCCTACCTTTAATACCAGCTAGGACTATAATTTTGCCCACACAGCCACAAAAGCCAATTAAGCCAAAGACAAATGGATTAGCTAGGTTAAGTCAATCAACAATCAGCCTTGCTGAGGCACCCAGTTCCTACCTACATTCCTGCACTTCCACTGGTCTCACGAGATCTCAGATCTTAAGACTAACACAACCCAACTTTTAATACCAGCTGGGAGGATAACTCCACCCCCACAGCCACAAAATCCAATTAAACCAAAGACAAACAGATTAGCTAGGTTAAGTTAGTCAACAATCAGCCTTGCTGAAGCATCCAGTTCCTACCTGCCTTCCACTTCCACTGGTCTAAGGAGATCTAGGATCTCAGTTTTGTAAAAGTATGCAGATGCACACACCTTAGAGAGGTCATAGATCTTAGAGAAATTCCCAAGGTTGATACATCATCCTTAGGCTAAGGCAAAGTCTTACTAACTACAAAAGAGGTATCCTGATATTTACAGATAAGTATCCCAGACAGCACTTATAAAAGAAGCTTCTCTTTTTTTTTAAATTTATTTATTTGTTAAGGGATTCTACAATACAATGACACAGTTGTTTGCAGACAGCATTGATGTCACTCATTATTTCATAACAATCAGGTAATTGGTGCATTTTGCAAGTATCTATGTCCAAATTTTGAACAAACCCAAGGTTCCCATAGACCAAGTTGGAGAAGCTTGTATGCACAAGATATGTTGATCAATTAGGAGTCCAGACTATATTCCTGTAGTCTCATGATTCCCTATCTCTCCACAGCCCTACAATCTACCACGCCTCCTCTTCTCATGTGTTCCCTGGCTTTGGGAAAGGGGCCAAGTGGGTGAGAAGAAAACAGTCTAATTTCTTTGGAGTTGTCATTTTGGAATCCAGTATTTCAGGTTGTTTCCCTTCATGGATGACGCTTTCCCAGTGATAGCCCTTTTTTAGTCATATAACAAAGCACAAGCTATTGGATGTACAGGCATTTAAGCAGTACCACTTATTATGTCAAGCTAAGCTGTGAGCATAGACACAGAGCTGGATGGCATGCTATTCTGCAAACTGTGGTTTCTCTATAAAGGGTGACAAGTTCTTACTGTGGCTCACAACATCGCCCAACCACCAGAGGACACAAGCTTTGTGGCATCCACTGTGAGTTATTCCTCCAAGGAGAGAGCCAATAGCCAAATAGATTTGGGATATATATAGACACTTGGCTGCACTGTTGCACAGTATCTCCAGCTGTTGAGGTGTAGCTGATATTGAGAGGAGTCTTGCTTTCAGGAGACCATATTTGCTGATTGCTTAGTGGCCTTTGGTAACGCTCTCTAGCCTTTGCAGAGGCCAGTTGTACACTAACAAGTGACGTCTCAAAATATTTTCATGCTCACACCAGGTCTTCGACAACAGGGACTTACTGCCTTTCTCCTTGCATATACCCACTTATAGGCAAAAGGCCTTTATAATTTTTTGGGGGGGGTGGTTTGATCCCTAGCCACATCTCCTAGGCAGAATAATTCATTGCTGATGTCAGAGCTTTCCTGTCATAATATATTTGGCTTAATTTCACAACTTATAAACACTTAATTTGAATTTGCTCTAGTTAGGGAATATCCTTTCACAGTTCCTATGCCTATCAATCATTAATACTTATGCTGTTTTATAGGAAATACCACTGTAACAGTTGGCCTAGTTACAGTTAGGGAGTGGTTCATTACCATCATGTTTTTCTTTTCCAAAAAAAAAAAAAAAAAGTGGGAGAGGTAGGAAGGTTTCTCAGCACCTGAAGGTAAACTTCATTAGGGTCCATTATAAGCAGTCAACCCCATATTATTCAGAGAGACAGGCAGTCTGAGGTTCCTCATTCCTTAATGTTCAGAGGGTCAACCCTCTGCTGGCATTCCCCAGTTCATCCTGCACAGCCATAAGTTGTATGTTTTCAGGCATTTAGATTGGTGATTTTTACCTGGGGAACATAAAATCTCCTCCTCCCATTGTTAGTTCAAGATCAGAAACATTGAAAATTTATCAATACGATTGGAACACAGAGTTTTCATTGTATCCCAGAAAGGATAGTACCCAACCTCCCACCTCCCTCTTTTTTTTTTTTTTTCGGTTTTTATGTTTTGACCTATGATGCCTAAGTTGTATTACACATACCCATAAACAGTAGCCAAGGAATAAGCTTTCATTAAACTTATCCAAACTGTTTCTCATTGACTGTATTCTACTATATTGGGAAGGAAATTTAAGCTAGTTCCTTTAAATCGTCCTACAAGTAAAAGAAAGTTTTAAATTGATTTGTGTATTCAGAAAAATATAAGGCCATTGTAACCTAACCCATTACAAATTATAAATAACCAATTAACATTTTATATTCCCAATTAGTTCAGTTGTATTACCATTTCCACCAAACATACACTAATTTAACTAATCTAAACAATTAACTAAGCTAAAATATCCTATACTTGGTGGATAAAGCGTGGGCAGAGTTGAGTACCTGCTAAATTTTACCTAATAAACACTTTGTTCTCTTAACGCTATATGACGGACTAAGACTTCTACTTATTTGGAAGTAAGAATTTATGCTTAATTCCTTTAAATTGTCCTACAAGTAAAAGAAGTGTACACTGTGATGTTGTGTATTCAGAAAAATATAGAGACCAACCCAATACAAACTATAAATAAAACAACTAGCATTTTATATTCCCAGTTAGTTCAAATGTCAGTATCTAGCTCCTTTTTTTTCCTTCATATAAAACCAATTTGCAACAGTTGTGCCCCAGCCCACACAGCCCAAGGCTCCCACCATCCAGCTGGAGGGGCTTGAATGTTCAATCAAGTTGATCAAATATGTCCAGACTATATTGTCATGTTTTACCGTTCACCCCTATCACGCCCCTACAATTACCAACCCTCCCTCTTCCACAGATTGTTCCTTAGGCTTAGAGATGGGGCATAGGTGGACAAGAAGCACAACAGTCTACTTTGTCTGGAGATGTCGTTTTGGACCTAATCATTTCTGGCTTTTCCTTTCATGAGGCTGCCAATTGCCCAAAAGCTGGAAACCAACCCAAATGCCCTCAACTGATGAGTGGATAGAAAAATGTGGTAACATGTACACAATTGAGTTCTCAGCAATAAAGAAAGATGAACATGAACTTTGCAGGAAATGGATGAGCTGGAGGATATTATATTAGTGGAAGTACACAATCACAGAAAAAACAAATGATGAATGGTTCCCTCCATGTGGCTGCTAGCAGCAATAACCCAGTTATTAATATTTCTTGTGAAGAGGGATGCATATTAAAAGTACAACAGAAAGACGCATCAGAAAATTGACTGAATGGTGAACGGAGGGGTGGGAGGGGCAGGAGAGGGACATGATCTCATTTCTATTAATCTATATATAATTTAAATACATGTTTTTACTCAAAATAATAACAATAACATTTGGGATTAACAAAACAAATGTTGTCTATAATTTTGGTGTTATGCAGTATCATTTATAACATCCTCTTTTACCTGAAGGATAATTTAACTTAAGGATTTAAGGTTTGCTTCCAACTAACAACATGCACTCACCTCAAAAAAAAAAACCCATGGACAAATTTGATGAAATTACACCTTGATCCCTGCCTATAGGATGATACTACAACTGCCTTTTTGAACTCATAGGGTCAAAAAATAAAATAAATTTAAAAGGGAGTACGTTGTACATATTAAACCTTTTTGTCAAAAACTTAAATTTAATCTTAAGACCAACTATGGGAAAAAGTTTGTATGTTCCCACAGGTCAAAACGTCACCAACTCAAAGGCTGAGAAAGAAAGGATACAGCCTTCCGTCATGTGTAGGTTGTACCAAGAAATACTAGCAGAGAGTTCACCCATCTTAACACTAAAAGGAAGAATAGCCTCGACTGCTACAGGCACAACATCTCTGGAGGACCATAGGTGTAATATCTGTTACAGTGAGTCCTAATGAACTTTACCTTCTAGGGCCAGCACAGTTCAATACAGAGACTCTCTTACCTCTTTTTCATAGAACAAAGAAAAACAGGGTGGGAATGAAGTCATCCTTTAATGGTAAATTAGAGCTGACTGTTATAGAAGTAATCCTTATAAAACTGGAAACAAACTGCTTTCTTTAATTGACTATATACATAGGAACTGTAAAAAAGGATATTGTCTATTCAAAACAAATATAATACTAAAGTCTCTTAAAGTAGTTCATATAATTAATACAAGAAAGCATGATAGCAGCAATGGATTATTCTGCCAAGGTGATGCGAGCAGGGGACCCAAGCCCCCCCCCGCAAAAGGTTAAGGCTTATTGCCTGTAAACTGGGATATCTGCAAGAAAAGACGGTGGAAGGTCCACCCTGCTGTCAATGACCTGAGTAAGCCATGGGAATTGTATTGAGATCGCACTTACAAGTATACAGTTGGTCTCTGGATACCAGAGAGTGTTACCAAAGGCCACTAAACCAATAAACCAAATTTGGTCTCCTTGAGTCAGCAAAACCCTCCACTAACATCAGTACACCCAATTGCTTGGATCTGTGCAGCGGTGCAACCATATGTCTTAATCCCAATTTATTTGATTATTAGCTCTTCCTTGGAGGAATAACTTGTGGATGTCGCCACAAGCTTATACCTTCTAGTGATTAGGAGATTATATGCCACAGTAAGGCCTGTCATCTCTCTCAGGAAAAAAAAAAGTAACCAGGATTAAAACACCATCCCACATCTGTGTCTATACCAAATAACCTACCATAGTAATAGCAATGTTTAAATACATATATATCTAATCGCTTAGCATTAGCAGGATTGAAAAACTGTCCTGGGCAATCGTCAGCTCATAAAAGAACTTCTCTTACACAGTTGAGAATAGTACAGAACTCACACAAGTAAACACATAGAGATAGGGACTATGAATTTCTAATGCCTAGCAACCAAATACAAAGAAACCTCTAACAGATAGCCCAGAATCATAGGCCCAGGAGGCATTAACTATCTCTTAACTCTGTTAAGACTCTCCATGCAAAAAGAAGGGAAAAAAAAGCAGGAACTCTAGCACTCAAAAGGCTGAAAGCTGAACCATGAAGATCAGAGTGTCTGGAGTTGTGGTTTCATGGACAGGCTGCCTATATTCAGCTTCCCCACCCAGAGCCAGGGAACATTGTGGAAGAGGGCCAGAATATCACAAGAGCAAGTAGGTGATACAAAACTAAATGGAAAGGAAAGCTACAAGCTCCTGGGTCCCTGTCCATATGAACCTACAGCATTGGTACCAGCATGCACAAGACCCATGCAAGCTCGGCTGGACAAGAACCCAGCACAGACCTGCAGAAATAGGTAGCAGAACCCAACCTAGGCATCAGATGATGGTTGAGTGAGGAAGCCCTGGCCCTCTTTAGAAAAGATTCTGGATAGTCTGACTAGAGCTCAGGGGAAGAGCTGGTACTGAGAAGTGAGAGGGGAGAGTAATTGGCACAATGGACCTTAGCACAAATGACAGGTGTGATATCGCCTTGGGGGTGGGGCTTGTTGGAGAGTGCCAGTGGAGAAAGGGTTATAAATTGATTAAGTTCACTTTCCCTCTTGGAATCAATATAAATGACATTTAGAGACAACTGTGACCCAAAGTGTTGACTAGAATGAGCATTCACCAAAAAGTAATGACTGACATCTCTGTTTTTAAACTAAAATTCTCCATTTTTTTGCCTTTCTGAGTTTGGGTTACTTTACTCTTGATTATTGTTTCTCATTCCTTCCATTTACCTGTAAACTCCATTTTGTAAGCACTAAATAACATGTCACTGTGTATATGGGCCATACCTTCATTATCCATTAATTAGTTGACAAACATGTAGACTGTATTTAATTCCTGATATTATGAATATGGCAGCATTGAACACAGATGAACAGCTATCTATGCCATAGGGTAAAGGGTCTTTTGAGTATATGCCCAAGAGTGGTATGCCTGCCTCAAACGGAAGCCTAATTCCTAGCTTTCCGCGTGATCTCCACACTGATTTCATGGAAGCCGCAGCAGTGGCGCTCTCGTCAGCAGTGGGTAAATGCTCCCCGTTTTTCAAGATTTGCTGTCCTGTGCTTCCTGGAGCTTAGCCATTCTGTCTGGTATAAGATGAAATCTCAACTTGTGTTAATGTGCATTTCTTTGATGATTAAAAATGTTGATTATTTATTTATTTATTTATTTATTTATTTGTTAGTTAGTTAGTTTTGGTCTTTGTGAGACAGGGTCCCCCTGTAGTACTGGCTGGGCTAGATCTCAATAAGTAGACCAGGCTGGCCTTAATCTCACAGATATCTTCTTGCCTCTGCCTCCAAAGTGCTGGGACTAAGTCTATGTCCTCAATTCTAATCATTGTGTCTGTGGGCACCTTGAAATCAAGAATGGTAATGCCTCCAACATTTTTGAATCGTTTTGATATATATTATTTAACAATAAGATAGGTAAATTTAATTAATTTATTTTTACAATAAAAATGATCTAACAGATGCCCAAGGCACATAATTTAAAGAAAAAATATATATTCAAATGTGACCAAATATTCAGATTTTACTTAGTTTTTTCATCTTCATTGAATTTTATGTTTCATACATAATTTTCAGTATTTTTAATGAACATTTGCACAACTCATGAAATTAAACCTAGTCCCCTCCTCATGCCCCAATAACTTATCAGAATTCATGCATTACAACATCCAAGCTAAGCTCTATCCAGTCAAGCTGCCAAACCCAGATGTCCTTCTGAGCAAACAGATCAGCTGAAATCCAATCAGCATTCAAGGAATACGAGGTAAGGCATACTCTTCCTCACCCAGCAGTACTCAGTCTCTTGTGGATTGCAGTCCAGGATCAGTCCTCCACTCATTTCTCTTGCTCTACTTTGAGACCTTGTCCCAGTTGGCATGGGTCCCATGTCTGATACCTGCAGAGCTTACAGTCTCTTGCAAGTCACTGTTTTTCAGTTAGTCTTAATGGCCATTATACCCACTTCTCCACTGGCACTCTCCAACGCCCCCCCCCAAAGGTGATCTCACACCTGTCATTTGTGCTAAGGTCCATTGTGCCAATTACTCTCCCCTCTCATTTCTCAGTGCCAGCTCTTCCCCTGAGCTCTAGTCAGCCTATCCAGAATCTTTTCTAAAGAGGGCCAGGGCTTCCTCACTCAACCATCATCTGCTGCCTAGGTTGGGTTCTGCTACCTATTTCTGCAGGTCTGTGCTGGGTTCTTGTCCAGCCGAGCTTGCATGGGTCTTGTGCACGCTGTAAGTTCATATGGACAGGGACCCAGGAGCTTGTAGCTTTCCTTTCCATTTGGTTTTGTATCACCTTCTTGCTCTTGCGATCTTTCTGCCCCCTCTTCCACAATGTTCCCTGGGCTCTGGGTGGGTGAAGCTGCATATAGGCAGCCTGTCCATGAAACCACACTCTGAACACTCCTAATCTTCATGGTTCAGCCCTTCAGGCTGTTTTGAGTGCTAGGGTCTCCTGTTGCATGGAGGAGCTTCCATAACAAGAGTTAAGAGATAGTTAATGCCTTCCTGGGCCCTATGATTCTTGGGATATATCTGTCTCTACAGATATATTTCTTTTTATTTGTTGCCTAGGCATTAGAAATTCATAGTTCTTATCTCTGTGTGTCTAGTTGTGGAGTTCTGTACTATTCTCAACTGGTGTAAGACAAGCTTCTTTTATAAGTGCTGTCTGGGATACATATCTAAATATCAGGATACCTCTTTTGAAGTTAGTAAGACTTTACCTTAGCCTAAGGATGATTTATCAACCTTGGGAATTTCTCTAAGATCTATGACCTCTCTAAGGTGTGTGCATCTGAATATTTTTACAAAATTGAGGTCCTAGATCTCCTGAGACCAGAGGAAGCAGAAGGCAGGTAGGAACTGGATGCTTCAGCAAGGCTGATTGTTGATTGACTTAACCTAGCTAATCCATTTGGCTTAATTGGCTTTTATGGCTGTGGGAGCAGAGTTATCCACCCAGCTGGTATTAAAGGTAAGGTTGTGTGAGTCTTGAGATCTGAGATCTCCTGAGACCAGCCCCCACCCCCACCAACTGGGATTAGGAAGGCATCTGAAGGAGGCAAGCAAATCAAGCCTTCAACACAGTGAAGAGGCGTTTAGGACTCACATTGGAATACAGGCAAGGAGAAGCCCATATGCCAGGAACAGGAAGAAGAGACAACACGGGAAAGGAGCAGGACAATCCCACATCAAGCTCTACCAACCCTATGGAAGATTCCTACAGTGGGATCCCTCTGCGGATGCCCCAGAACACAAATGGGAACATTGTGAGGACCAAGCTGACTCCGTTTTAGCTTGGTCAGCTCCATCTTGGCCTAGAGTTCACCACAGAGTTTTAAAAAAGGGGGACAAACAAAAGCATAACATAGATAAATTAATCTTTTATTAGTAGAGTGATTTATCTTCTGCGAAAAAGCATAGTTAAATGCTTTATGGACAAGGACAGACAGTCTAAACCAGGTAAAGCAATAGAACAAAGAGTCCAGAGCAGGTGAATACACATAATAAAAAACTGATTGATCTGTAACCAAGATCCTATCATTCAGAAGAGGAGACACCATGACTATGATGGAAGCCCCTAACTGGGATAAAAGCTAAGGGAAATTGGGCCTAGCTGCCCCTGCCCTCCAGTCCCATGCTTTATCTATTCTGAGTTGTTGGTTGTTGTGGCTTCCTTTCTGCTTGCTTGTAACTAACCCTCGATTAAACTTATATCTACTACTATTTGTAGCCTCCCCCCCCTGCACGTTTCTTGAGTGAGTGTGGTGGATTGAGCCTAACATTCTTGGAGGTCCAACTGAGATCCGCCACCTCCGCCCGGGGTGCTTCTCCCACTTTACAGAACGCCAGCCATCCTTGGAGAAAAAAAAAGCACTTTAAAAGGTATTGAGCTTAAGCTAGGTTTGGTCTTAGTGGCGCCAGGGTTTTTGCCCCAGGGGAAGGTCAGACGTGACTAGTTCCACTGGGCATGAGAGAAGGAGGACGCTTGAACCAGACCTAGGTACAGCTTGGTATTCAGTTTCAGGGCGTGGGCAGTGGATCCAGCCCTTCAATTCTGGTCACAGCTCTGGTTATGGCAGACCAGCCCCTGCCATCTGAATATCTTCTGTGCTTTCCGTGTCCTTACCGTGTTCGCGTGATTTGTAGATTTTGTGCTGTTCTCTTTGTTACTGGCTTTGTTTCCATTCTTCTGTATTTCGAATCTAACATGGGACAATCTACCTCTTCATTTCCCCAAATGACTCCCCTTTCTTTGACGCTTAATCACTTTAAGGAATTCAAAAAGGCCACCGCAGGGATGGGAACTGTCACTGCTTGGAAACTACGCATATTTTGTGAATTAGAATGGCCTGCTTTTAAGGTTGGATGGCCTTCAGAAGGCTCCTTTGACAAACGTACTATGGAATTGGTATTTGCTGTGATTTTGGGGGAACCCAGTCATCCAGAGCAAGAGGCATACATTTATGCATGGCAGTCTCTGGTTAGTCAGCCTTCCGACTGGTTAAAACCTCACCATCCCCCATTTCCTAAGAAACAGATTCTCCTTGCCCAGACAAAGGCAGGATTAAAGAAGCAAGGATCTCTCCCGGCCATCCTCCCCTCTAGCCAGGAGGAAGGCCTCCCACCCCCATATAATCTTAAGACTCCGGACCCTGATCCGACCAGGAATTCCCAGCTCCTGACTCCACAGGGGAAGCCCCAGTGACAGCAGGAAGACACTCACCTGCCAGTACTCTCACCCCACCACACCAGGTCAGGAAAAGAGATTACATCAGAGATATTTCCCCTTCGAGTTGTTGCACCTCCCTTACCAGGGCAGGAACAGCCCTTCTTGGTGTACACCTCCTTTACATTTTCTGATTTATACAATTGGAAAAGACAGACCCCCTCCTTCTTTGAGAAACCCCAGGCCCTGACAGAGTTGTTGGATTCAATCTTTTCCACACACCAGCCCTCCTGGGAGGATATTCAGCAACTTTTACAGGTTCTATTCACTACTGAGGAAAGGGAAAGAATCTTGTGCCTGGCCAGGAAGGCAATACCCGGAGAAGACGGCCGACCCAGTGAAGATCCCAATACTACCACCTCTGCTTTCCCCATGAGCAGACCACAGTGGGATCCTAATTCTGCAGCAGGTAGGGAGTTGCTCTGGGTCTACTGCCAGATTCTGATGGGGGGTCTCCAGGCTGCAGCTAGATGGCCCACAAATTTGTCCAAGGTGGGGCAGGTCCAGCAGGAAGTGAATGAATCTCCTGCCGTTTACCTAGAGAGGCTGTTGGATGCATACCACACTTACACTCCAATAGACCCTATGGCTCCTGAAAATCAGAGAGCTATAAATGTAGCTTTTGTAAGTCAGGCTGCACCAGATATCAGAAAAAAGATAAAAAAGATCAAAGGATTTGAGGGGAAAAATTTGTCAGAGCTCATGGAAATAGCCATGAGAACATTCAACAATCGAGACTCTCCTGATGAAAGACAAACTAGACGCCTAGCCAAAATCCTACTTGCAACCACTGAGAGACCAGGAGGGAGCTTATGGATGCAGAGAGGCATGGTCACTGCTCACAAAGGAGTGAGACGGGAGTGGAATCCAGGCAACAGTAAGAAAACACCTCCCTGTCCCACACAGCTGAAGCTGGGATAAAACAAATGTGCTTATTGCAAGCAAAAAGGGCACTGGAGAAATGAATGTCCATAGAGGTCTAATGACAAAGGAGAGTTGGAGATACTAGGTCTCCAAGAAGATTAGGGAGGTCAGGGCTCTCTACTCCCCCCAGAGCCCAGGCTAACATTGA
>VZQC01012836.1:1850097-1993319 GCA_009823505.1 Rhizomys pruinosus
GGGGGGGGAAGGGCCCTTAGCTCAGTTAAACAAAAGAACAAAAAGATCAAATCTATATCAACAAAATCTATATCAACACTATCACAGTCAAAAGGAGAAACATCACAACAGACACCAAAGGTATCCAGAACATTATAAAGAAAACTTTTGAGGGGCTGGAGAGATGGCTCAGCAGTTAAGAACACCATTGCTCTTGCAGAGGACCTGGGCTCGATTCCCAGCACCCACATGGCGGCTAAGAACCATCTTTAACTCCAGTTCCAGGGGAATCCTACGCCCTCTTCTGACACAGGTGCACCAACCTACATGCAGACAGTACACTCATACACATAAATAGTAATAAATAAATAAATTAAAAAAGAAAACCTTTGAAAACCATGTTCTATTAAATTAGAAATTCTAAAGAAATGGATAAATTTCTAAATTCAATGGAAGCAACAAAGATAAACCAAGAAGAAATCAGCAACTTAAACCCATTATGAATAAGGAAATTGAAATATTAGCAAAGTCTACAGAATAAGAATGGCCAGCTCTACATAGATTCCTGGCAGAATTCTGACTATCAAAGAAGATCTAAGACCAATACTGCTTAAACTACATGAGTACATACAGAGGGAGGGAGAAAAAAGCTACTTCTCTAGATCCAGCCCTGCTCTAGTACCAACACTAGAGATGCAGGATAAGTTCAAGATAGGAAGGACAATAAATGTAAATAAATCACATAAATGAACTTGAGGGCAAAAATCACATATTCATCTCAACAGATGCAGACATCCTTAAATAAATGTAATGTGAACTCATGATAAAAATCCTAAGGGGAATTGGACAGAAGGAGCTGCACCTTAACATATTTAAGGCTATGTACTAGAAACCCATGAATAATATCATTCTAAGTGGAGAAAAGCTCAGAGCAGTCCCACTGAGAGCTAGAGAAGGCTGTCCACTCTTCTGTATGCTTTGTAATATAGATCTGAAAACTTTAGTTAAGAGAAGATTAGAAATTCAAAAGCCTACTAATTGGAAAAAAGACATGCAAATTATCCGTTTTTGTTGATGATATATTATATCGCTAATAGGTCTCAGAAATTCTACCAGAAACTTTCTAGAAATGATCAACATTTTCAGCAATTTGGCAGGATACAAATCAATTCACAAAATCAGGAGACTACTATATACCAACAAGAAGATATCAGAGAAAGAGATCATGGAAAACACTCCAGTCTTCAATAGCCTAAAAATATTTAGGAATAAATCTAACAAAAAGCATGAAAGATATCTATAATGAAAACTTCAAATCTTTGAAGAAAGTGATGGAGTAAGACCCCCTCCCCCACCTCGTGCGATAGGATGAGTCTTGTGGGTATATGCCCAGGACTGGTATGACAAGATCAGGTTCTTTTTCAGTTTCCTAAAAGTTCTCAGCACTGCTTTCCATAAGGGTTGCATGAGTTTGCATTCTCATCAGTAGTGGATGATTGTTCCCCTTTCCCCAAAACCTCTTCAGCATTTGGTAGCCTTTGTTTTCTTGATCATGGGCAGTCTTCCTGGAGTAAGATAAAATCTTAAAGTGGTTTTAATTTGCATTTCTTTAATTATTAGTGACATTGAACACTTTTTAAGATGTTTCCCATCCATCTTGACTTCTTCATTCGTGAAGTCTCTGTTCAGCTCTTCATCTTTTGAGTGGGTCATTTGTTTTCTTCCTCCTTTGTGTTTTGAGTAGTTTATATACTCCAGATGTTAATGCTCTGTCATATGTATCACTGGTGAATGTCTTCTCCCACTCTGTGGATTTTCTCTTCACTTCTTTGATTATTGCTTTCCCTGTACAGAAACTTTTGAGTTTAATAAGGTCTCATTTGCCAATTGTTGACCTTATTTCTTGCACAGCTGCTGTCTGATTTAAAGTCTTTTTCTACACATATGTCTTATAAGTTACTACCAAAGGGGGCCTGGAGAGATAGCCTAGCGGTTAGGAGCACCGACTGCTCTTGCAGAGGACCAGGGTTTGATCCCCGGCAGCCACATGGCAGCTGAGAACCATCTTTAGCTCCAGTTCCAAGGGAATCTGACACCCTCTTCTGAACTCTGAAGCATTGCACAACACAAAACACGTTGCACAAACCTATATGCAGACAGTACATTCATACACATATGAAAATAAATAAAAGAAAAAAAGAAGACACAAGAAGATAGAAGGTCCTCCCAAGCTCATGGATTGGAAGAATTAATATAGTAAAAATGACCATTCTTCCTAGAATTTATATTGAATCATAAACAGACCCAGTTAGCCACAGCAATCCTGAGCACAAAGGCAATGCTGGAGGGATTATGGGACCAGAGTTCAAGCTATATAACAGAGATAGTTTTACAGAAAAGAAAACAGGAAAATGATAGAAGAGTAAGCCTACACTGTGGAAGAAATTGGTTACCAGCTATATATTTGATAGTGGACTAATTCCAGGAATATACACATAACTCAAAAACCAAAAAAATCAAGAAAACTCACACAGAAGGATAGTTGGGTACAGAAACTTGATGATACACTGTAACATTTATAAAAGTATTCAGGATATCTGATAGGAGATATGAGGTGTGGCTGGGAGAAGATAAATATGATTAAGATACATTGTATAAACTACCCCAAATTCAATAAAAACACATTAATAGAAAATGAAAACAAATTACTCTATTAAACGGTGGACTATGGATCACAACAAAGAACAACCAAAAGAAGAATGAAAAATGGCTAAGAAATGCCTTGAAAAAGTGTTTAACATTCTTAATCATTTGGGGAATGCAAATTAAATGTATTTTAAGATATCATCTTTCCCCAGTCAGAATGATTAAGATCAAGAGAACAAAGGTGTTAAATTCTGTCATGTTAGTGGGGAATGGAGAATATTAATTCAGTACTGACAGGATTGTAAACTGTAGACAGGATTGCGAACACTATGGAAATCATTATGGAGAACCCATAAAAATTCTAAAAACATATCAATAATATGATCCAGCTATAAAACTCTTCAGCACATCCTATTGCCAGAGATTTTGATTTTGTCTCAGAATTTGAAGGTAAGTCCCTATTGCTAAGGATGGAAAATACTTTATGCAAAAATTAGGAGCAATCTATCTGGAAATGATCTGGAAGCCTTCTCCCAGTCTTAGACTCGCTCTCATTGTATCAGAAAACTGATACATTGTATCAGAAAACTGGCCAGAAGGAAAACCAATCAATGATCCCGTCCAGTTTTAAAGTCTATGAAACACATCAATGAGCAGTCATGTAAATAATCTCTAATCATGCAGAAGTGGCACTTTTATAATTTACCTTGCTTATAATCAAAAACGGTCCATTGCATTTAAGGAACTGTTGAATGGAAGGGAATTCATTTGTGGACATGTAAACATTCTCAAATACATATGCTTGGAAAAATACTTTGATCATACTTAGACATACTTAGACCAATGTAATTTTTACTGTATTCTAAATGCATATCCTTGGTAGAACTTTGCCTGGCTTTAGTTTGCAATGTGTCTTGTGCACGTGAGCTCACAGCAGTGTAACAGCTTGCACAAGACACATTGTAAACTCAAGCCAGGCAAAGTTCTACCATAGAAGTGGGGAAAAGACTATGAAACCCAAACATTAACTGAGGAACTATTGGCAATGGATAACTTCTGCGGGAGGCTAAGGAAGTGGTGCTAAGGTATCCAGGCACCTGCGGATGAGCAAATGCCAATGAACAACTGGGGACACAAAGTACACATGACATATATGACAGGCTACATGAAATCTGGAGACTGGGCTATAAGAGATGCACACATAGAAGAGGTAATCAAAATATGTTGAAATCAAATTGCAGACATTCAATTAAAATAAGAAAGAAAAATAATAAAAAGAAAAAGGAATGAAAAGAACACCAGGGAATTGAAAGGGTAAAAGGAACTGTAGTACAGATTTAGAGACATGCTCTTAAATTACCCATTTTTGAACTAAAGACGTATTTTCCACTCAGACTAACAATCTTCAGCAGATTATACATATCCATTAGGAAGACAGAATATATTTCCCCATCTAAACTAACCCTCTTACTCTAATTATAAACTCAACTCTGGAAATCTTAATACAAATATTAATAACATTTGGGACTTTCTGAGAAGGCTTTTGTGTTTTTATCCTTTTGTTTCTCCCTCTTTACATGCTTTTGGATTAGTTTAGTTCAATTCTGTCCACATTGTTCACTGCAGTGCTGTCTTCCTACACCCAAAGTCTAGAGTGGTAATTGAAGACTGCCATGAAAACCTCAGATCTGCACTGAATACCAGGAAAACCTAGTTGCTGCTTGGATACACTTTTTGGATTTTATGACAAAGTCTAAATTTATGGGAAGTTTTATACAAAACAAGATAATTACACAAAAATTGAAAACTAACTTCCTTCTTTAAAAATATTTGGAGTTTCATGTAATCTCCCATTTTTCATTTCCTTTGTCTTATTATCTGTGGGAAACCTTAGTTAAGATGGGTTGCATTCTAAGCCAAAGGGACCTCCCTGGCCACACCCATGGGGTGGGGTATAGTGATGAAAAGGTTTAGGATTTGGGATTAAGAGTCATGCTCACTATATAACCAGACTTTATTTTTAATTTTATTTATTTTTGTATGTGTATGAATGTACTGTCTGCATGTAGGTATGTGCATCCATGTTGTGCAATGCCTTGGAGGTCAGAAGAGGTCTTGGATTTCCCTGGAACTGGAGTTCTCCTGGAATTGGAGTTACAGACAATTCTTAGCCACCATGTGGGTGCTGGGGATCGAACCCAGTCCTCTGCAAGAGCAGTCGGTGCTCTTAATTGCTAGGCTATCTCTCCAGCCCCATAAGCAGATGTTTTGCAATAAAATCTCTCTCTGCATTTGGACCTCCACATGCGTCCACGTGCTGTGCTTTCCTGTGCGTGTTTTCCACATGGGTCATCCTGGGATTAAGTGGGCCCTGTCACAAATCTTGGCAGCCTACCCACAAATGCCACCACCAACGTGGGGCATGGAGACAAGTTTGGTAAGCTAGAATCTCTGCAAGATGGGAAATAACACCTTCAAGGAAGCTATGTTTCAGGAGGAATTGTTTTGTGATGTATGACATATGTTTGTTGACTGTGTGCTGTGGTTTGCTGTGGATGTCGTGTTTCAAGTTGTGGCATGGAGAAAGTTTAGCATCTCCAAATCAGTGAAGCCATGGACTAAGGATGGACACAGAGGGAATTCTCCTATTGACTCTGCTGGTGAGCCTCTGGATGGCGCTGATGGAGACTTAGCCTGTGTGCCTGAGACCCTTTCTCTGATAGGCTTTGGGAAGCTTGCATTCTCTTGTGGGTTTTCACCCACTTGGCGGGACATGATTATGGAGCCCATGGATGCCGTTTTGGCTTCCCTGGATTGGGGGCATCTGTTGCTTCCCCAGCCTTCCTAGGAGGTGGGTATTCAGAGAAATTGTGAGAGGAGCCCTTCCTCTCCTGTCCATTTGCCTTCTAGAGGTTTTTTTTTTTTTTTTTTTTTTTTTTTTTTTTTTCTGTATGTGTATGAATGTACTGTCTGCATGCAAGTCTGTGCACCCGTGTCGTGCAATGCCGCGGAGGTCAGAAGAGGGTCTCGGATTCCCCTGGAACTGGAGTTCTCCTGGAATTGGAGTTTCAGACGGTTCTCAGCCGCCATGTGGGTGCTGGGGATCAAACCCGGGTCCTCTGTAAGAGCTGAAATGGGCTTGGAACCTCCCCTGCAGCCTGGGGTCCAGCCCCTAAGAGAAGTCCAGGCTTCAGCCTTCTGGCCACATTTCAGTTGGCAAAGGTCACAGAGGCTGGAAGGACAGGCGTACCCATGGAGCAATCAAGCATTTTACTGCAAGCC
This sequence comes from Rhizomys pruinosus, assembly GCA_009823505.1. Taxonomy (NCBI): domain Eukaryota; kingdom Metazoa; phylum Chordata; class Mammalia; order Rodentia; family Spalacidae; genus Rhizomys; species Rhizomys pruinosus. The sequence continues at coordinate 1,856,005 of VZQC01012836.1, forward strand.
TTCCATAGAGGAGTTCAGTTCATTTGCAACTTTGCACAGGCAGGCTTGGGTTGTAGAGGCAACCACCCAGGAATTAATCTACCAACATTGGCTTGCATGGAAGCTTGTGAAAAGCCAGACACAGCCTAAATGTGCTTTTAAAAAGTGTCCTCCTTAAACATTTTTCTATAAATAGTGTTAAATAGTGCTTAATTCTGCTGAAGTTTCTTTTTGTCCACTAAAGTTCCCCCAAGATCTCTTCTAGAGGCCAGTCTTCTATGATGCAAATTGAGTTTGTAAATTTCAGGCTTGGTGGTGGCCCACACCTTTAATCCAAATGGATGTCTGTGAATTCTGGGTGGCCTAGTCTACAGAGTGACCTCCCTGCTGGCTCTGACTGTAAGAAAGCCCTGCCTTGAAAAGACCAAAGGCAAAATATGAAGCTGTTACATTTTTCAGTTTTTAGCTGTTTGTAGGTACTCTCGTTAATCTAGTCCAATGTTTGTTCTGTGCCCCTCTCCTGCTCTGGAAACACCGGATGGCTGGTGGGGGAAGGGCTGGCTTTACAGTATTCTATGTTTCACTGGGAAGCATAAAGTCTCAGGCACTCTTGCCCTGAGGCAGTGCTTCATTTTTCACTGTGTTATAAAGGTGCAGCTTTGATTCCAATACTTGGTAGACAGACTGTGGACCTCTGGAAGACTTAAGCCCAACCTTAATGTGTAAATGACCTTTTGTCATTGAACATCAAACAACATGGTTGTTTGCAGGTCAGCCTAACAAATCTTTCGTATGTATGTTTGTATGTGTGTATGTATGTATGTGTGTGTACACATGTGTATGGATGTGTGTACTTGTGTTCTAAGTATGTTTTAATGTTAACAGCCATGATACAAGTAAAAACATTGCCTCTGAGTTGGAATGTGGCCCTTCCTTCTCAAGACAAAAATTTATATTAAACAACCAAAACATAATTCAATTTCAACAAAGGTTATGGGTTATCTATTAAAAATTTTAAAATAATGGATCTGCACTGCCACCTATTGGTTACACCCTTTCAAAATCTAAAACAAAGATGCAACCAAGTTTACATTGTATTAAAGTGTTAATAAGTTTTTGGGTCTTTGGGAATAAAAAGTAAAAAATATAAAAATTTAAAAATTAAAAAAAAATGTGAACTCACTTGGGTGACCAGTTGGCCAGAAAAAGGTTCCCTTTGTGGACCACCAGCCTGGGTAGCTGGTGTGAAATTCCTGTCCTGGACTTGGGCAGGTGGAAAGTCATGGCCAAGAGTGGGAAACGTGTCTCATTGTCCCAGGCTAAAGACCTGAGTAGGAAGTTACCTCTCTGGTCAGCTCACAGTAGTGACTAACTGACCTCTACACAATGGGGCAGTTCCCCACAGTGTCCACAAAGTGGGCACTGTGTCCCCCTTCCCTTAGAAGGACTGTGCTGCACCTGCTTGTGATAAAGGAAGCTTCCTAGAAACTCCCACAAAAACAAAAACAAAAAAATCAAGATGGTAATGATGGTAACAACTTCTCATGGAGCATATCTAGCCAGTATTTAATTAACTAATGGGCATAAGAACTGTAAAAGAAAATTTTATTAAGAGCAAGATCTTTAAAGTCTTTAAAGCAGGTTTTCATGCCAGGCCTGGAGAAGGCCAAGAGCTTGGAGGAAGATAAAATCCACTTTGTAAGGTTTGAAGTTTAAAATGGTATACTTAAAAATAACATATATTTATATATAAAGATATTTCAGTAAAGATTTATACAGAAATACAAAATAAACAATATAAGTTAATGGACTTGATTTCTCTGAAGTCATAGTCTAGCCATACAGTTTTAAAGAACAAAGTGTATATTGGATAAAGTTTATTTGGCAGGTACTCTCAACTCTGCCCAAGCTTTGTCCACATATTATAGGATATTGATTTGGTTGGTTTTGGTGAAAATGGTAATATGTTTGAACTAATTGGGAATATAAAATGTCAATTGTTTTATTTATAATTTGTATTGAATTTCCAACAATAACTTTGGGGTTAAGGTACACAAATGGTCTCTATATTTTTCTGTGTTATACAGTATCACCTTGTAACATTTTCTCTTTGTGGGATAATTTAAAGAAATTAAGTTTAAGTTCACGTCCCAAATAAATGGAATACAGTCAATGAAAAACAATTTGGGTAAATTTGATGAAAACTTATGCCTTGGTTCCTCTTTATGGGTATATGTAATACAACTTAGGCATCTATAGGTCAAAACATAAAAAATTTAAAAAACAAAAAGAGGGAGGTGGTATAATATTCCTTTTCTGGGATACAAATGGAAAACTCTGTATTCCAAACCTTTTGATAAATTTTCAATTTTGAAGTCTTGAAACTAACAATGGCAGGAGATTTGTATGTTCCCACAGGTAAAAACACCAACCTAAATGCCTGAAAACCTACAACTTTTGGCTGTACAGGATGGACTGGGAAATGCCAGCAGAGAGGCTGACCCATCTTAACATTAAAGAAAGAGGAACCTCAGACTGCCTGAGTCACAGACACTGAGCATCTCTCTGAATTCTATTTGGGATAACTGTTTATAATGTGCTCTAATGAAGTTTACCTTCCAGATGCTGAGAAACATTCCTACCTCTCCCTTTTATAGGAAAAAGAAAAACATGATGCTAATGAAGTCATTCCCTAACTGTAAATTAGAGTCAACTGTTATAGTGGAGGAACTGAAAGAATAATTATCTACTTAGAGCCAAATACATATTATAAGCTGTGTAATTAAGCAAAATATATTAACACAGGAGAGCTCTGATATCAGCAATTGATTATTCTGCCAAGGAGATGTTGGCTAGAGAATCCAAGCCCCCCAAATTATAAAGGCCTTTTGCCTATAAGGGGGATATCTGCAAGGAGAAAGGTAGTAAGTCCCTGTTGTTGAAGACCTGGTGTAAGCATGAAAAATGTTTTGAGACGTCACTTGCTAATGTACAGTTGGCCTCTGAAATGCCACAGAGNTGTAAATTAGAGCCAATTGTTACAGTGGTAATTTCCTATAAAACAGGCATAACTACCTTTTTTTAATTGACTGATAGGCATAGGAACTGTGAAAGGATAATTCTCTATCTAGAGCCAAATTCAATAGTAAAGTCTTTATAAGCTGTGTAATAAGCAAAATATATTACTACAGGAAAGCCCTGACATCAGCAATGAATTATTCTGCCTAGGAGATGTTGGCTAGGGGATTCAAACCCACCCCCCCAAATTATAAAGGCCTTTTGCCTATAAGTGGGATATATGCAAGGAGAAAGGCAGTAAGTCCCTGTTGTTGAAGACCTGGTGTGAGCATGAAAAATATGTTATGTCACATATACAACTGGCCTCTGAAATGCCAGAGAGCATTACCAAAGGCCACTAAAGCAATACAGCAAAATATTGGTCTCCCTGAGACAAGCAAGACTCCTCCCTCAATATCAGCTACACCTCAACAGACTGGAGATACTGTGCAACAGTGGCAGCCAAGTGTCTATATATATATATATCCCAAATCTAAATGGCTATTAGGTCTCTCCTTGGAAAAATAATTCATCGCTGATGCCACAAGCTTATGTCCTCTAGTGGTTGGAAGATTATAAAAGCCACAGTAAGAACTTGTCATCTTTTATAGAAAGCCACGGTTTGTGGATTATCCAAGCATCTGTGTCTATGTTCACAGCTTAGCTTGCCATAATAATTAGTACTGTTTAAGTGCCTGTACATCTAATTGCTTTTGCCTTGTTAGTAGGATTAATAAGGTACCCTGGATAAGCTGTCAATCCATGAAGGGAAACAAGACTAGAGTCCAAAAAGACATCTCCAGAGAAAATAGTCTATTTTTCTTCTCACTCACTTGTGCCCCGTTTCCAAAGCCTAGGGAACAAATTGAGGAAGAGGAGGTGTGGTAGAACGTAAGGGTGGAGGAGATTGGGGTAAATTTTGAGACTACAACAATATAGACCGGACTCTTATTTGATCAACATGCTTGTGCATACAAGCTTCTCCAATTGAACTATGGGATCTTGGATTGGTTCAAAATTTGGACATAGATACTTGCTAATTGGTTTTACATGAATGTTACTTACATTCATTGTTTATGCTTGACAATTATCTTACTTCATGGTTGGGATTATTGGATATTCATTGGCCTTAGTTTGAAAATAAAGTTTCAGGTCTGACCTGCCCCCCCCCACACTGCCTAGCACTCAAAACAGGCTTGAGCAGCTGACTATTCAAAACTCAGGTTTCTTTGTGTCGTTAGCTGCATCCATGGTTTCCCCTGCCTCTCAGAAAAATTAAAAAATAAAATTAAAATTGTGAGATGTGGGAAAACTTAGTTAAGATGGGTTGCACTGTAAGCCAAAGGGACCTCCCTGCCACACCCATGGAGTGGGATGTAGTGACAAAAAGGTTTAGGATTCAGCCCTAAGATTAACAGTCATGCTCACTATATAACCAGACATTTAGCAATAAAATCTCTCTCTGCATTTGGACCTCAACATGCGTCTGCGTACTGTGCTTTCCTATGCGTGTTTTCCACTTGGGTCATCCTGGGATTAAGTGGTACCCACCACAAATCTCGGTGGCCTACCCACAATTATCATATGATTTCTTTTACCTGTAATGGGATATCATTTGAAATTTGGCTCATAATGCTCAAGTTTAATCTGCATAGATTTTGGAAGACCCTGTGACAAGAACAGAAGTAAGTTACAATCTCAAGGTCCACTCACAGGGCAAGGTTGTAGTTATAATGACACAGGCTCACCACAGGCACATGCTGTTCTTTCATAGACTTCCTGGACCTATGTTATAAATGGCACATACTCCTTTAGAAGAAGGCTTGACACCACAAACAGCAGGATTGTGCTGCTATACAGAAGCACTGAAATGATTTATTTAAATGAGGTTACAAGAATTAATGTGTCTGGGGAATCCTCACCCATCACACGGGCTCTCTATGGCATGGCATGGTTCTGCTTGGCTGAAGGGAAGGATACGCTTTTCCATTCTAAAGTTGAGGTACAGCATTACGTTACCCAATACAATGTTTGAGAATTGAGTGAACTCCTGCCTTTTAGTTTGCTCTAGAAGTGATTCTCAACTTTGTAAACACATGGAGCTTAAATTGATCTGCCCTTATTTTATTTTATTTTATTTTATTTTATTTTATTTTATTTTATTTTATTTTATTTTATTTGCTGTTGTTCCACTCCATACCATTCTTTTTTTAATAAAGTATTTTTATTCTTGTTTTGTGTATTTCATACATCATTTCTCAGTCCACTATAGACACATTCCACTTTCCCTGTCCCTCATCCCACAACAGTTCATGTATTTTGCCACACATACCTTGCATTTTTTCTCCGTCTTTTTGAAGGTTTTTTCTGCAGAGGTTTATTGTTTGGGCAGAAGTGAACTGATTCTATTTTTGTTTATCTTTTTGAGACAGGGTCTCCCTTTAGTCCTAGATGTCCTGGAGCTCACTATGTAGACCAGGATGACCTTGAAATCACAGAGATCCACCTGCCTCTGCCTCCCAAGTGCTGGGATTAAAGGCGTGCACCACCACACCTGGCCTAAGAAGGTTTTTATCCTCCTTGTCGGTGCTGGGAATTGAACCTGGGTCCTCTGCAAGAGCAGTCAGCACTCTTAACCACTGAGCTATCTCCCCAGGCCCAGAAGATAGCTGTTTCAGTCAGTTCTTTGATCTAGTCTTTTGTTGTTGTTGTTCCCTCCCATTTGTATTGCTCCAAAATATGACTATATATACCTAACATATACCAAAATCATGAGCACTGAAGACAAACTGTATATTAATTCAAAAATATGTTTGAGTTCACAATTTTCTCATTAATTTTATATTACTCTAAAATATGAATACATACCCTCCACCCTTATACCGCAACTACAAAGTCTGAAAATAAGTGGTAAGTTAACTCTAGAGCCAGTTAAGGGATTCACATTATAGTGGCACAGTTGTTTTCCGATAAAAAGAAATATAATCATTATATTGCTCAACTTGCTCCCTTTATATATATATATATAATGTAGATATATATATTATACATTTTATTTATTTTGTATGTGTATGAATGTACTGTCTGCATGTAGGTTTGTGCACCCGTGTTGTGTAATGCTGCAGAGGTCAGAAAAGGGCGTCAGATTCCCCTGGAACTGGAGTCCTCCTGGAATTGGAGTTACACACAGTTCTCAGCCACCATGTGGGTGCTGGGGATCGAACCTTGGCCCTCTGCAAGAGCAGTCAGCGATCTTAACCACCAGGCCATTTTTCCATCCCCTCAACTTGCTTTTCAATTAGGCAATTGGCATCCACACATGAGGGATACCATTTGTCAGTTGTTTTTCTGGGACTGTGTTACTTCACTTAACATAACGGCTTCCGGTTCCATCCATTTACCTGCAAAGTTCATGATGTCATTTTTCTTTACCACTGCATAGAGTTCCATTGTGTAAATGCATATTTTCTCTATCCACTCTTTGATTGAAGGACACTTGGGTTGCTTCCAGCTCTTCGCTATTGTGAAAAGAACTGCAATAAACATAGATATGCATGTTTCTCTGCAATAAGATGAGTCTTGTGGGTATATGCCCAGGAGTACCATGACTGGGTCAGGTGGTAGGCTCATTTTCAGTTTATTAAGAGTTCTCCACACCAGTTTCCATAGGGGTTGCATGAGTTTGCAATCCCACCAGCAGTTGATGAGTGTTCTGCTTTCTCCACAGCCTCTCCAGCATTTGGTATCTTTGATTTCTTGATGATAGCTAGTCTTCCAGAGTAAGATGAAAGTTTAAGATGGTTTAAATGTGCATTTCTTTAATTATTAGTGATGTTGAACATTTTTTAAGTTGTTTTTCAGCCATCTTTACTTCTTAATTTTCGAAGTATTTTCAGCTCTTTACTCCATCTTTTGAGTGGGTCATTTGTTTTCTTCCTCATTTGTTTTTTGAATAGTTGATATACTCTGGATATTAATATATCACTGTATATTAATATCACTGTATATTAATATACTCTGGATATTAATGTATCACTGGTGAAGGTATCCTCCCACTCTGTGTGTTTTCTCTTCACTTCCTTGATTGTTTCATTTGCTGTACAGAAGCTCTTGTGTTTAATAAGGTCCCATTTGTCAATGTTGACCTTAATTTTTGTGCAGCTGCTGTGTGATTTAGAAAGTCTTTTCCTATGGCTATGTCTTGAAGGTTACTACCAACATTTTCTTCTATCATTTTCACAGTTTCAGGTTTCACATTGAGATCTTTGATCCATCTGGTGTTGATTTTTGTACATGGTGAGAGGTAGGGATTTAGTTTTATTCTTCTGCAAGTGGTGATCCAGTTATGCTAACATTTGTTGAAGATGCTGTCTTTCCTCTATTCAGTCTTCTTGGCCCTTTTGTTGAATATGAGGTGGCTGAAATTGGATGTACTAAGGTTTGGATCCTCAATTTTGTTCCACTGATCTAGAGGTCTGTTTTGTGCCAATATCAGGCTGTATTTATGACTATAGCCCTATAATATAGTTTGAAGTCTGGTATGGCAATTCCCTCTCTATTGCTCTTTTTGCTCAGGGTTGCTTTAGCTATCCAGAGTCTTTTGTTTCTCCATATGAACTTTACCATGTTTTTATCTAGGTCTGTGAAGAAGCTTGTGGGGATATTATTTGGGATTGCATTGAATCTGTATATTGCTTTGGGCAGGATGGTCATTTTTACTATATTGGTTCTTCCAATCCATGAGCATGGGAGATTATTCCATCTTCTAGTATCTGCCTCAATCTCCTTCTTGAGGGATTTAAAATTTTCTTTGTAGAAATTTTTAGTGTGTTTGGTCAGGTTTGTTCCTGGATAATTTGTTTTTTGGAGGCTTTTGTGTCTCCTTGTATTCCTTCTCCAATTGCTTGTAATTGGCATAAAGAAAGGCTACCAATTTTTCTAAGTTAATTTTGTATCCGGTCACTTTAGTGAACTTGTTGATGGTTTCTAGAAGTTTTCTGGTAGTTTTTGGCACCCCTTAACTAAACTATCATGTTGTCTGCAAAAAGGGATAGTTTGACTTTCTCTTTTCCAATTAGTACTCCTCTAATATCCTTTTCTTATCTTATTGCTCTTGAAAGCATTTCAAGCACTATATTGAAGTGGAGTGAGAATAAGGGGCAGTCTTGCTGGGTTCCTGACTCAAAGGGGAATGCTTCTAGTTTTTCCCTATTTAGTATAATGCTGGTCATGGGTTTGTTGTATATGGCTTTAATTGTGTTGAGGAATGTTCCCTCCAGTCCAATTCCCTCCAGGACTTTAAACATGAAGGCACACTTAATTTTGTAGAAGGCCTTTTCTGCATCAATTGAGATGACCATGTGGTTTTTGTCTTTCAGTCCATTTATGTGCTTTATAGCATTTATTGATTTACATATGTTGAAACATCCCTGCATCTCTGCATTGAATGCAGCTTGGTCATGGTGGATGATATTTTTGATATGTGCCTGTGTGCAGTTTGCAAGTATTTTATTGAGAATTTTTGCATCTATGTTCATTAATAAAATGGGTCTATAGTTTTCTTTTTGGGTTGTATATTTGCCTGGTTTTGCTGTTAGGGTGATGTTGGCTTCATAGAAGGAATTTGAGAGATTTCCTTCTGTTTTTATCCTCTTGAATAATTTGAGAAGTAGTAGTTGTAGGTCTTCTTTAAATGTCTTGTAGAATTCCACAGTGAATCCATCTGGACCTGGGCTTTTTTTAGTTGGGAGGTTATTTTTTATTACAATTTCAATTTCCTCCTTTATTATGGGTCTATTTAAGCTGTTGATCTCTTCCTGGTTAAGTCTTGGTGGATTCCATGATGTCAAGTATTCATCCATTTCTCTTACATTTTCAAATTCAGTAGAGTATAGGTTTTTGAACTAGTCCTGTAGGATTATCTGAATCTTTTGGCTATCTGTTGTGATGTTTCACTTTTCATCTCTAATTTGGTTGATTTGCAATTGCTCTTTCCTTCTTTTAGTCAGTTGGGCTAGAGTTCTATCTATCTTGTTTATCCTTTCAAAGAACCAGCTCTTGGATTCATTGATTATTTGTACTGTTTTCTTTGTTTCTATTTTATTGATTTCTGCCCTGATTTTTTTTATTTCTTCCTGTCTGCCTGGTTTAGGATTCATTTGTTGCTACTTCTCAAGTGTTTTTAGTTACAGTCTTAAGTCATTTATTTGTGCTCTTTTTGATTTCTTAATGTAGGCACTTAGGGCTATGAATTTCCCTCTCAGGACTCCTTTTAAATTGTCTCATGGGTTTTGTTGTGTTGTATCATCTCTTTCATTTAGTGCCATAAATGCTTTTATTTCTTTATTTCTCCTTTGATCGATTTGTTACTCAGTAATGTGTTGCTTAGTCTTCATGTGTTCTTGTAGCTAGTAGGGCTCTTTTTGGTGTTGATATCAAGCTGTATTTCACTATGGTCTGATAGGATGCATGAAATTATTTCAATTATTTTTGTATTTGCCAAGGCTTGCTCTGTGTCCTAGTATATGGTCAATTTTGGAGAATGTTCCATGGGGTTCTGAGTAGAAAGTATATTCTTCAGTGTTTGGGTGGAATATTCAGTAGACGTCTATTAGGTCCATTTGGTGTATCATATTTTTCAGTTCAGATGTCTCTCTGTTTAGTCTTTGTGCATTTGACCTGTCCATTGGGTTCAGTGGGGTATTGAAGTCTCCCACTATTAATGTGCTGGGATTGATCTGTGCCTTGAAGTCCTTCAGGATTTTGTTTATGAAGTTTGGTGCACCAGTGTTTGGTGCATATATATTTATGATTGTGAGATCTTCATGGTTGATTGATACTTTGATAAGGATGTAGTGACACTCTTCATCTCTTCTGATTAGTTTTACTTTGAAATCTATTTTGTCTGATATTAAAATATCAACTCCTGATTGATTTTTGTTACCATTTGCTTGAAATATTTTTTCCATCCTTTCACCTTAAGATGGTGTCTGTCCTTGAAGGTGAGGTCTATTTCTTGTAGACAGCAGAAAGATGGATTCAGTTTCTTAATCCATTCTCCCAGTTTGTGCCTCTTGATTGGTGAGTTTAGACCATTAACATTTAGGGTTAATATTGAGAGATGCATATTGCTTCCCTTCAGTTTATTTTCTGTTTGCATTTTTGGTCTGTTTGTATTTCTGGGTTTATATCTTTATTAATTACTCTCTTTTGCTGCTTGGGGATAGCTGCTCCTTTCCTCTGTCCTCTGAACTGCTTTGAGTATTTTCTGGAGGGTTGGATTTCTAGCATGTATTCTTTCATCTTTTTATGTCATAGAATATTTTCCTTTCTCCTTCAATTATAATTGACATTTTTGTTGAGTAGAGTAATCTGGGTTGGCATCTGTAGTCATTGAGTACTGGAAATACTTTGGTCCAAGCTCTTCTGGCTTGAAAAGTCAGCTGTAATTCTGGTGGGTTTTTCTTTATATGTAACTTGTTGTTTTTTTCTGGTAGCTTTCAGTATTCTGTCTTTGTTTTGAGTATCTCTAGTGTTTGGATTATGATATGGCATGGGGAGTTTCTTTTCTGATCTTGTTTATTGGGTGTTCTGTATGCTTCTTGTATTTGTGTGGGTGTTTCTTTTTTTTCAGTCTGGTGAAATTTTCTTCTATAATTCTGTTGAAGATCTGGTCCATAATTCCTGATTATTCAACTCCTGTGGTTTTTTTGTTTGTTTGTTTGTTTGTTTGTTTTTTAATTTTTCATAGTCTTTGTTTGAGCTCTTCAATTCTTCCACGTTATCTTATAGGGTTGATATTCTATTTTCTGCTTCATCCATTCTGTTACCGAGTTTTTCTCTTGCCCTTTCCTGTTAACTGGATGAGAGTTTGATTTCCTTTAAGATTTCCATTTCCTTCTGGAGTTGGCCATTCTCTCCTTTTAGTTTTTCTGTTTCTTTTTTCATTTCAGTCTGAGATTTTTTCAGTGTTTTCATTTCCTTCTGGAGTTGTTCATTCTCTCCCTTTAGGTCCTTGATTTCTTTGAGTATAAGATTGTTCCTTTAAGATCTGTGATCTGTCTCCAGAGAGATCTTATTTTTAGAGTCCTCTATAAGAGAGATGGAGTTTGGTGGGGATTTCTTATTTGCTTTTCCCATGTTGTTGATTTGTCTTTGTGCATTTGGCATGTGGATTTGATTCATTTTGTTTGTAATCTGATGTCAAATTCAAGTGTTTCTTCCTTGCGATATAGGCCTGTCTCTCTACTTTCACTGGGGGTGTGGGGACTGCTTTTCTCATAGGGTGAATTTTATGGAAGTTACTCATTTTTCTTGCAAACATCATGTAGAAAGTTGAGGTCATTTGTTAGCACTGCTCTGTTTTTGCTTTTCTTTTGTTGCTGCTGTCATTTGGCTGTGCTATTGGAATGTATCAAATTCCTAAAGAGCACAAACACTCCATAATTGTCTACATTAGATTTCAAAATTGAAAATTGGTTTTAAGTAAGGAAACACGTGAGGCCCAACTCCCAGCATGCTTTCTCTTCTTCTTTTCTCCTAGCAAGTTAATTTAGGGAACTGAAAGTATTTCTGGATGTCATTATGTGTGTGCAGGAGAAGAAAGATCGCCTTTAAAATCATTCATCTTTAAGTGTATTGAACATTTGCTTCAAGTGAAGTTATCTTCAGTTCTCTGTTACTATATGTAAATGCTACCAAAACACAAGACTTGGATGAGACCAAATAAATTGCATTATTTAAATTAAATTTGGTAAGTTAATGCATAGAACAGGGCTGGAGAGATGGTTCAGCACCCACATGTCAGTTCACAACCACCCATAACTACAGTTTCAGGGGATCTGAAGTCATTTTCTGACCTCCACAGGAACTGCAGGACACAGGTGTATTTACATACATATAGAAAATATACTCCTACACATAAAATAAAACAATAAATAAAATATTATTGAGAGATAATGCATAGAAAAAGCTTACTCATGGATTAAAGGCTAATTATAGGAGCATGCTTGAGTCAAATACAGCTGAGAAGTTACAGTACAGTGTGGCCTGGCAATGGTGGAAAGCTGCTTTATAAGACTCCTGACGTCAGTCTAATTTCCTCTTCATTCATATACCGACCAACTCTACCTCAGCCAAGCAAAGTTAGGGGCAGAAGGAGCACTGCTTGTAACGCAGGAAAGGGTACTGTGACTCTCTCTACTCAGGTAATATTGATATCCTCACTAATTTTACCAAGATCTACTCATGTGTACTGTATGAGTTACTCTCTTATAATCCGTAGGGTTCATATTAATTGTGTCTCTCACAGAGCCATCCCTGTTTGACTCACTGTCCTGTTACACAGTAGACATACATTTATTACCCAATATTTCCTTATTTTAGGCTACCGTCTTATTTTTCTCACATCTCCTGCAATGTTCCCTCCTTCAGATGGAGATCAATGCATCATTATGCAACATATCACATCAAGTCAATTACACTTATTAGTTTGTCCAAATAAATAAACTGCATGTAGCACCAAGCACTGTACAATTTTTCTCCCCATAAAGTTACAATTTCCTTTCTCCCTACGCCTTCTCTAAAATTAAAGACAAATATTTAGCAGGCAATTTGACAGGCATATCATATCCATTTACCACAAAACCTGATAGTAGTAGACTCATTGGAGCCCAGGGTTCCTCAAACTCCTATTTCTGTGCTGTCACACTACAACACATCTGCTTCCTCCTGTGGTGTCCTCAATAGCAAATCAGAGAATGGTTGGTTGCGATCATAACGGTTGGACCACTGTTTAGCGACTGTACGCTTGCTGAGTCCTTTACTGTGTGTGGAATAGAACCTATAATGACAATTCTGCTGAACCAGCCTCTATAACAATGCCTTGGACACAAAGGAGGCAATTTAGTGTGGTGGGGGCTTTCAGCTCATTCTAAGCCTGACTTTTTAATGACTCGCAACTCAAACATGTTATTTTTTTTAACAGTAGGGTCTAACCATTTACTTCTAGTGTGCAACTAACAACAGTTGTTAAGTCCATCCCTGGAATAGTAACCATGATATGATTTCTTTTTCAACAATTCTTTAAAAGGAATACAACATTCAGACATTGGATTTTAATTCAAGGCCTTATGAATGCCAGGCATGGCCTTTCCAATGCTTGCTGGGTACTTCCTTACAACATTTTAACTCCTATCTACACTGTTGTTCCAGCTGAATTTCCATTTCAGTAAGCCAGACAGTTGCCAGAATTATAACATGAAAAGTTTACAAATGATGGGGAAAGTACAAAATGAACACTATCTATTACAGTATAAGAAGGCCTCTAGCACATACCTGCTCTTTCCACCTAGAACACAATGATTAGCATAACTGAGATGGTAGACAGTCAGTTAGCTTTAATTAGGTACCTGAGATCTGCCCTCTTCAGCTGGTAACTCAGTGCCCCATCCTAGCCTGTTGCATGGTGCTGCCTATCTGACTGGGATGACACACTTGACATGGGTCTGCCCTGCTGATGATCCCAGTATCACCAGGCCCAGTCCAGTCTGCTACCCTCACTGAACTTCCAGTCACTTAAAGGGCTCTGCCAGTTTCTGGATCTGGCTGCTGGCTGCAGTCTGTTTATTCACCAAGGTTGAGTACAGAAAGGGTTCAGGGATAAGCAAGCAATTTCTGCCCAGCCTACATCCACTTCCATCAGTCATAAGAGACTGAGTTACAGTCTATCTGCATTTCTTAAGAAGCCTGTATTGCTGCTCACTCTACTTCCATAAACTTTATTCAAGAGAGCCATGCTTATTAGGTTTTATGCATATTAGAATTATGTAGGCATAAATCCCAATTAAGAGAAAGACAAACACCAGGCTTAGGTCACTCTGGGATTTACTTTGGAAATAGCCAGGACTGGGTAGCATGTTGTATATATATATGACTTTTCCTGCATGCTTAAAAGTGCACCCATGTCCTGCAATGCTCACAGTGGCCAGAAGAAGGGCTCAAATACCCTGGAATTGGATTTTCTGAAAGTTGCAAGCCATCGATGTGGATGCTGGGAACTGAACCCTGGTCCTCTGCAAGACCAGCCAGAGTTCTTAACCACTGAGCCATCTCTTCAGCCCTAAGATGATTGATACTTTGTAATTAAGTTTTCATTATGCTTTTCAATTTGCTTTATTTAAGTGTTGAAGATATCAAATGACTTACAACTGGTTTATAGTTGGCAGTATAACTCTTTTGATCTGGCATATTGTATAGCTTAGTGAAGCCATTTGACTCTATTTTTTAATTGTATCTTTATTTTATTTTTCCTGTTTTTACTTATCAATGGAGGGAACATTTCCTCCTAAAGATGGACTATCCCAAGGTGACCATCATGATTGGTGCCTTAAGAACCAAGATGCTTCCCTTTTAGAGACATTTGCCTCTCAGTGAAGATTCAAATTATATCTTGTCATCAATAATTTTACAGAGCACTTCATCAGCCACTGTGATCATACCACATTTTTGTTTCTCTTAATCCTTCTCTATCCCTTTGTAATGAACTTGAAGGACTGACAAACCAGAGGAAGGAAGGGGAAGAAACCCATTAAAACCAATCGCATCCAAAGCCCTTGACCACAAGTGGGTAAGAGAAAAGTAAGATAAGGCCTAACCAGAAAAGACCTCATAGTCACAGAATGACTGACACCTACTGCTAAGGAGCTTGGGATCTGAGGGGGATGGTTAGAGGTAGTTCCCAGAGAATTTTAAGGACACTTCAAGGGAAGAATTCTGTGATTCCGTCACCTTGGTAGCATTACTTTTTTAATTTTTTTATTTATTTTGTATGTATACGAATATACTGCCTGCATGTAGCACCCGTGTCATGCAATGCCATGGATTTCAGAAGAGGGTGTTGTATTCCCCTGGAACTGGAGTTAGACGGTTCTCAGCCACCATGTGGGTGCTGGGAATCGAACCCAGGTCCTCTGTAAGAGCAGTCGGTGCTCTTAACCGCTAGGCCATCTCTCCAGCTCCAAACCTTGGTAGCATTATTAACTGGTTAATAGAGACCTCAATCTTTGACTTTAATAATTTAACCCACACTGATTTCATAACATATAAATCATCAATTGCATCCTTTGCAAGCTGAGTTTCTTTCTGCCAGTGTGATGAAATGTGACAGGGGCACGGAGGTGGCACTCTTAGATATTTTGTTAAGTGAAGAAAAGAAACTGTCAAATTGGAATCTGAGACTTTGACATTTTAAGAGCTAGGTTTTATTTTTTAAAGAAGTGACCCCTTGTGCCCAGCCATGCATTGAAAGCTATATAGCCAAAAGATTTGCAGGGCTAACTGGGAAGGGACCATCTCAGAATGCAGAGGACGGGTGTGGACTTAACAGTTGTTTTCATAGGCAAGTCTGCACTTGAGGATCTTGAGATAGTTGTCAACCTTGTGTGAATCCCTGCGCCAGCAGAGGAGCAGGTTATAAAAAGCAAAGTTTCTGGATTCTTCGTCAGCCGCCCGCAGAGATGGAAGCTGGGCCCAGACGGAGTAGATCTCATTTTCCTTGGCTCCAGGATGGACCTAAGGGCAGCAAGAACAGTTCCATGTCATCTTAGTATCGTCATGTCCCATTGTCTTTCTGATCACTATGTCACTATTTGGAGAGAATGTGGAATGCATAGTTTCTGACAATCCCACTGATTTTGGTTTATTCAGGGTAAAACAAATTTGTTAGCCATTTAAAAACTTGAATCTGAGCACACATATGTTTTGTAAAATGCAAGTAATCCCAGATGAAAGGTGTTATTTCCAGTGTGAGAGATGCAGAACAGGGGCCTGGTATTTGAGCAAAGAAAGATGGAAGAGAGATTGTCTGCTTTCTTGTTTAAAGAGTTTCATATTGTCCTCAATATGACTTGGAGGATAATTGCTTCTGATAGCCTACCATTTCTCATATTTTAATTTTCAATAAATCTCTTTTCCACGTAATACATTTACTCTGAACCCTATAAATGAAGAGATGGATTTAATGTCTTATTATGACCTAACTACTGATGGTCAGGATTTAGGCTTAAAGAAATCAATGGAACAACTTGAAATCAAAGTACTTACTGCCTACATTGCTAGGTTAGCATGTTCTTTGTATTGTTGTTTGTTCTAGATTTGCACTCTTCTTCCATTAAAATGACAAAATGGCACATACTCCCCACACTCCAGGCAGAAATCTGGAGCCTTAGTTACTCTGTGCGCCTGCATTTCTCCTTAGAGGAATCTTCACTTCTGAGATTATCAGAAAGTTGCTTAGCTGTTATCTCACTATTTTACACAGTACAAATTAGGAAAATTGCAGAGATGTTGCCTTGGTGACCTTCTGAAACTCAGCAGTTGTGGGGCACCATGGATGCCTGCATTCACATCTTTTCAGTCTCCTATGGATGAAGGAGGAAGTACACAGGAAGGCCTGGGGGGATTCTCATCTAAAGGTAATTGTCTTTTTCTTTTCTCCCTTTACATGTTAATTCTCTGGTACAGGGAGTAAAGAGAAAGAGTCTAACCCAAATTTCAATAGATGTATCTTTTAATATCCTGAAAAAAACCTTTATCTCACAGATTCTATGGGATGTTTTCCATTCTTTGGGTAAAAATTAACCTTTGGTGTCCAGAAAGGGACGTCCATTTGAGGGTTTTATCGTGTCAGAATGGTGTGCTTCTCAAACACAACTGAGTACTAAAATCCAGGGACATTTGAATGTAGTGTTATAAGTAATTATGAGCTTGGTTTCTTTAATATCAGCCTATGAAATAGAATGCCTGAATTCTCTTGCACAGAGTGGTATTCCAAGCTTTCTCATTATTGAGGTTTCAGGGAACCGCTCACCTGGCTGATTATCTTCTGGATTCCCTCTAGGAGTTGCTTGCTTTGCGCCTCAATTTCTTTGGCTCTTGATACAATGCCATCAGGGACTTCGTGGATCCCCCCTACTTCAGTCACTAGTTGGTAAAGTGGGTCATTCCAGGCATGCAGCAAGCTCATTATCAGTTTCAGGAGGACTTCCGCCTAAACAACCAGGGTTTACAATCATTAAAATAAGTGAAGTGCATCAGAGTTAGTTAGGTGTGGCTTTTCTCACAGAAAGGGCACTACAATGTTCATCTTCATGGCTATGTGTAAATAAAATACCTTTTAGATTACAGACGTTATAAAAAATGAAAATTTAACTATTGGCATATACTTTGCAAAAGTAAAATACGTTTTATCGAAATAAATAATTTTATTTTTCATACTATATTTTTGTATACACATGTTCATGTCCCGAAAGTATATGTGTATGCAGGTGTGTGTTCACAATTACATATGTAGATATTCACATGCGTTTGGAGATGAGTGTCATTCCTCATGTGAAGTCCCATTTGATCTATGAGGGAGGTTCTCAACCATTGCCTGGGACAAACTGTACTTGTGGTACACACACACACACACACACATACACACACACACATATATATATATAATATATATACACATTATATATATTATATATATTATATTATATTATATATTATACATGATGTTTGCTTTCAGTTGTGTTTAGATTGATAACAGAAGTGTTTAGAACAATTAGTATTTAGAGGTGACATAATATCTCAACCTTGTTCTCAAAACCAAGGTCCTAGTTTTATCCGTGAGGACCATAATATATCCACCTTTGGTGAAGGGACTGTCACTTAAGTTATAAGAAGGCAAAGAAATCTGGGAAGAAGAAAGATGTAGATACAGAAGAAGGCCCAGGAGAACTTGAAAGTCAAGAAGGGAAGGTGCCTGGTCAGTGACAGGAGGCACTCATGATAAAGTGCAGTGAATACAACTAGATTAAACATGTATGAATATAAGCTTATCCATGGATATCCAGTGCAGTTTACATTTTCCTGTAGAATAATACACACATCTTGGAGTACAAAACAATTTCATATTCAAGGTCAATTTCTTGATGTGTTACAATGTTTTTCCATTTTTATATTATTTTTAATCAACTGTATAATGTAAATTTTCTCTGGTTAATCTCTCTTCCTCATTTTTTTTGCTGCATGTGGGATTATTAAATTTATTATAGTGTTCTTATAACTTGATTAAGATCAAAGCCAGAATATTGTTTCAATTGTTTCAGAAGTACAACTTGAAGTGACTTACGGGGATCTGCTGGGCTTGTTCCTTGTCCTCCGGAGTGGGGAGGGAAGAAGTGGGACAGCTATTAATGGCCTTGGCAATGAAGTCACGGCCTTGGGCATAACGTTTATCCTGGAAATGATGAAATATTCCATTAGTTGAAGTTTGGAAATCAAAACTATTCAGTTGTTAACCAAAATGTTAATGCATTTAATGCGTGTATAGTTTCTGAAATGAGCATGGCGCTTGAAGTTAAGGAAATGAGAGAGTTCTCCTTTCGTCTATGTGTTTTCCAATTATTTCTGCAATTTCCATTTTGTCCTCATCACTTTTATCCTTGAAAGCTGATCCAGACTTCCATATTTCCTCGTTGCCTCAAATTTTCTACACATAGAACCTGAGCACTAAAACCCACCAATATTATTTAAGTGTCATTGTTTTTTAAAATTTCAGTCAAATGCCATAGCCTCCACATCATCTACCCTCCTTAATTTAGTACTTTCTCTGGGACCAAAATTTCATACTTCCTTTAAGTAGGCATTACAGAATATAATTATGGGATTATAACAAAGAAAAACAAAGAACCCAGTACACAAACCTTAGAAAATATTGTGCAATGAACAATTAAAAGAGAAAATTTATTTAATACCTAAATGGCCATTCATATTTAGTCACATAAATAATTTTTCTTCATATTTGTATTTAGCATACGCATTCTACAAGAAGTTATTTTGAAGTAAAATTTAGAAAAGTTATGCTAGCTTAAAAGAATTTTTAAGAAGATTCCCCAAATTATATGTGCACAGTAGAAAATTAAAAATACTAGTGAGTTAAAAGAACAGCATGAATTTATATTTATTACAAATGATCAGCCCTCTGGAAATCCACAGATGTACTGAATCCTTTCCTCTATACGGGCCTCTTTATTTATATCCAACAGATAGCATGCAAGCTTTAAAAGACCTTTGTCTAGTTCTTAAGCCACACTCCTCCTGTAGTCAGATACCAGGCTCTGGAAATGTTACACACGGTTCTTAGTATCTGAGGATGTGTGAACAGGTTCTACAGTTTTACTTTTCACTCTGACCTGGTTCCAGTGTAGGTCAGGACAATTCTGTCTACAGAATCCACTACAGTTCACTATCCCTCACTGGCCATCTGCAGAGCACTAAGCCAAGAATGTGAATGCAGACTTTACCAAACATGCTGACCTGTGGCTTTGCTTCTCTAATTAAAACAAACAAACAAACAACACAAATTGAATTAAAAAACAATTGGAAAGATTTTACAAATCTTTAAGATTTAATGAAACTGTACCAGTTTCCTTCCCCTTTTTATTAGCTGAGGATTCTTCTCCCCGTAAGGATGCATTTTCTGATGTTTAGTTCACTTTTTAACATGTATACCTGCCCAACTTTGACATGCACGATCACTGGGGCAAAGCCACACACAAGTAAGGTACTTACGAACTCATGGAATATTTCTGAGGAGAGGCTATGGATGTAATGAGACAGCATGACCACGCGGTCAAACATATCCTGAAGGGACATCTTGCAGTCCCCACCAGGACAGATCGGCATCGGGTACACGTTCTGACAGAAGAGCAGATTTGACACCATCAGAAACAGGAGTGTCCCTGCTGAATAAACATAGGAAACAGCCAGTGAGAAAAGAGCAGTTCAGCTGAAGGGAAGCCTCGTCCATCTCTTTCCATGGCACAATTTGATATTGTGAGTGCTGAGACGAGGAAGAATCAAGATCCTCCCTCTTCTGTGTATCCATATTAGATTGTTGAACCTGCATGAGTGGCTTTCTTCATTACTGTATTAGTCCAGAAAAGCTTCTGTATTTGCAAACACTTTGAACATAAACTAGTATGAGCTAGGCTGTTATGTCATTCTCTTAAGAAAAATTGAATATATTGGGGATTTCTTCTAATTTTTAGTAGATGTATGCTCTAATAATTATTAGTTTTTTAATTCAATGTTAATTAATATATGAGAAATTGTAATGCAATGGAATGAAACAATGCTTTCACTACAAAATTCAAATGCTATTGTAATATAGTTCATCTCAAAGACTTTTAATTTCCCAGAAAAAGAAAAAAACTTTTTTTTGTAACACATTTATTTATATATACACATATGACATTATATATAATATATAAGCATATTATATGTAATATAGTGAATGGATTATTTACATTCTTAAGAGAAATGTGCTTTGCAGATAATGAAACTATGTTATCAGTTCATAACTTTCTAAATGTTCTTTATTCTTACCACATCTATCTGAACATTTATCATCTGAAAGATTTTTAGAGTCTAAGATGAGATAAAATACACAACTGCTCTGGCCTTCTATGTCTCAAAATAAAATATAAGTTATACCTAATTCATTTTCTTTACAAATACTACCAAGAAAGTAAAGGCAATTAGTACTAGCCTATTTAGTTTTATATTTACTTTTGTTTTGCTTTGTTTTCTCCTTTTCAATTTGAAAGGTTATTTGGCTTCAACCAAATTGATAGAGCAGTATAAGACCTACGTCTCATATTATTGTCTTCTTTATGGCTGTAGAACAGGGAGTTTCATCATGTAGATTAAAACTGGCTAACTTGTGTACAGATGTGGCAATCACAGAAGATTATATCCTTCCTTCTGTAGTTGGTACAGTTGGTCCCAGGGCTCCTGTGTTCTGTCCCAGTTCAGTTTTCATCAACAACCCCTACTTTTTGAGAGGCACTATCCCTTCTTCTGGAAGCTGGCTTTGCAGTAGAGGGTACTTCACAACATCCATGCTTTCTCTCCATTAGATACCAGTGACAATCTCTCCTTCTTCACTCACTTCCATAAAAATAACCTAAATCATGTCCAGATACCATCACATGTCTCTGTAAGAAAGATCTTGCATTGGAGATTCTCTGATCTAATTGTCTATTGCACACTGGTAAGGTTAATTTCTAGGGGAATATTACTTCAACATTTTGGAGGGAGATAGTAACAAAAGTCTGTTAATGCAAGGTAAGGAACTGATGACAGATTGAAGAAATAATGATTCCATACAAGACTGGCTAATGATTCCATATAAGCCTGGCTTGCTAAATCAGTGAGTTGACTGGGCTTATTCACAGGCACATGGGTGAAGTGTTACTTACTAACAGAATGGGGGTGAGAAGTTATGTACAGAATAAGGGGTAAGGGGCTGAACCACAGAAGTACAGGTGACTCAAAAATGTCTGTGTAATGAAAAAGTGCTCCCACAGCATGGAGGGCATCTCAGAAATATGGCTTCACTGGAGTCCTCCCTTCAGTTAATCTCTGGCTCCTACTGACTTTAGCAGAGTCACCTGATAGTGTGATTCATAGATCTAGTGCATAACAATTTAATCTAAATTCCAGAGGAGGGTCTCAAGACACTTCCCCTTTAGAGTGTTAATAGCTTTATTGTCCTTACCACAGACCTGTTTATCACTCTTGTTTTTCTCCTTACTTCTGATGACTAAAGTCTCATGTTGTGTCATGATCACCCCAGCCATCTCTGCTGCCTGATGTTGGAGATCATGCCATGCCTGGAGGAAAACAATCATTTCAACTGTCCAATTGTTGTCCTCGGGCTAACCCATTCTTTGTCCTTCTTGTTCTGCAGGGTTCACCGAGCCATGGATGGGTAGGTGATAGGCATATGTGGTTATTTTCTGAGCTTGGTTGGTTCACCATGTCACACCACCTGTGACTTTTTCTCTGCTATTTAGACAGTTATATGTTTCCACACTTATCCATTAACTATTTTAAGATTTGTTACTCTACAACTTAGGATAACAGTAATCTATGGACACAAATATAGATGTTTTGGAGGTAACTTGGGATATAACCCACATCTGTATACAATGGTGGTAGTCACTTCCATTGCAGACCATATGTCTATCTCAACCACTGGTTTTTGCCTTATGGACCATATTAACCATTGGCTCTTTCCCTTTGTCCTCGTCCATAAACAGAAATAGAAAGGGTGTTTGCACTCACAACAATCACTCCACTATTGCAACCCTGGGGACATGTTGCCTAGTTTGCAAATTGTATTAACACTTTGCTGAGCAAAAGCCCCAGCAAGGATTCTCCCAAACCCCCATCACATGCACTGTGACCATATGAAAGCCAACCAGCATAAAGGAAGCTCAAGCCTGACTACTCTGCATCCTGTAATCAGCAGGAAGTCCCTCCCATGGTTGCATGAAGCCTGGTTCTCTGGATCACCTCTAGGATACTCTTTCAAATTCTTTAACCTCTGCCTATATTATTTTTTCAGGTTCTTTTCTAAACCTTTAAGACATTTAGAGATTACCATTATAAAATGAATTCTTTTATGAAAGAAGAGGATGATCTTTGAAGACCTAATGCTTCCTTTGCAGAAAAATACTGCTTGGTACTGGGATTCAATGGCTAATAGAAAAATAAAGCCATTGGAAAAATCTACTACAGATCAAAAATAACTCATCTGATATGATGAGATAAATCGTCTCCTCTAAAAAGCAGGGTTGTTGCATCAGCATAGGTGGGAGGCACTACCATCTTTAAATCTGTATATCTACAATCATTTTCCAGGAGCCCATCAAGTTCCAGTTCTGGGGACTCCCAACCCAGACATGCAGAGGAAGCTCCCTAGGAGTGCCTTGGGGAAGCACCTTGCTCTAGGTCTTCACGATCATCACCACTGCAGCTGGCTCACTGAGGCTCATAGGCTTTGAGCTGGCCCTTTGGCCACTGACTCTCTGTTAACAACACTTGTCTGCTGAAAGTGTTCAAGGTTACATGAAATATCTTCACACCCCCACAAGTCTCCCACTTCCACCAACCATGGAAGATCAACTTTCATTTCACACTCTGATGCAAAATTCCCCAACTCGTTATGCTGCATGTGGCCCAGAAGCACTTGCAACTCTATGGTGTTTGATGACTAGAGTACTCTCTGGGGCGGGGACTATCAACCTCCTCCTGTCCACTGGCATCACTGTCACTACAGTTATTCCCCTGATACGCTGGCAGTTGTCATCAATTAAGACACACTCAGCCCCAGTACTGACAAATGTGCACACATTCAGTACAGCACTATGGAGCCAGGAAACATGTAGTTCAACATGGGACTCGGGCTGCCTAGCCTAGCTCTGACATGTTGGCAACCTTGTTAATAAAGAGACTGAATTGGTCCCACCCTGGAAGCTATTTTTTCTCCACAATACAATTGCAATCTCAGGCACTTTATACTTTTACTGAATTGTCATAAAGGCTTTAAAATATCCCAAACCTCTCTGTCAGGCTTTTCCCTAGGAACTCTGACTGAATTCAAACACAAATCTTGCCCCATTTGCATGTGAGTGCACTTCCCAGGTCCATCTTTCTGCTTTTCCCTCTCATTCCCTCTTTATTCCTTCTGCACTTTAGATACCTGATTTATATGCAGTGTCAGTCTTTCATATCTGGGAAAGTCTACTTAATAAAGGTATCAGCATACCATGGGACGAATCAAAGACACTAAGGCCCCACATCAGTGCCAAGGTCTCTCTTGATTTAACATTATTCTTCACACTCCTGTGAACACAGTCCTACGTAGTAAGGGGCATCAAGCACCACCTGTTGCCACACCGTGGTCTCAGGAACACCTGTCCTTCCTCAATTATCTTCAGTCTCCTGATATTCATGGGAACTTAAGCTGCCAATAACCAAGTGTCCCTAGTGACTCATACAAGCCAGCCTACCAGGGTCTGATGTCTCTCAAACTGCCTCAGACCATGCAGTTGGTGTCTCAAGAAAGGACAAGTGGTAATAATAGGTACTTCTCTCCCAAGGTAATCAGACTGGTCTAATCTGCCCTTCTGTCACACAGCCTCCAAGCCAGGCTTTAATAGAGTCGATTCTTGATTAAAAGTCTTTGGAAAATCAAACAGCTCAAGGCAGATTACTTCCTGATCATAGCTCATTAGTGACACCTGATGCAGATTCTGGATCATTCCTTCCTCTGTGCTAAAGCATGGACAAGAGGGGCATTTTCTATGACTTCTATCTCATTCTTTAATGCTCCAGATATGACTATTCTCATGGGATCTGAGTTTTAGATCCCAGGAGGAGATCTGTAACACAAATCTTAATTTGTGCTTTTCCTCAGCCCCTGGCCGTAAGAAGCAGCAAACCAAGACCTCCATCTAATTTCTACTTTTATCCAAGTAACACATCATATCAGATGCTAGCATGAAAACAGTTCTTGCATATCCTTTCTGTGTTGTAATCCCTGCCTGATAAAATCAAGTTCTTTCTAAGAAGAAAGCTCAGTGTCTTCCCTTCCTCCAGCTAATAGACTGCAAGTTGTTTTTTTTTCTCACTTGTGGATGTAGTGTGTTTAATAGGTATGCAGGAATCAAAGCTGAAGCTCACATCCCAAGCAGAGGTACCAGACTTCCACCCTATACTTACCAAAGGATGACATATAAGGACAGTGACTCTGCAACCACCAAGCACGTGGCTATCTGACATCCCCACATTAAAAACAAATATAAGATTCTTTTACTTTAAAAGTGGGAGGGGTGTTTAATATTATGTTTTCCTTAATCTGGACTTGCATAAAAATCTATAACACCTGGTTCACCCCAATGAATGGTCAAGTACCCAGCATCCCAGTGACATTAATGCGTCCCCTATGACTTTGTCTAAATTTCTGCCACAAACACTGTGGGCAAGAAATTAAGCTATTTTCTACTTCCAGTTTGAGCAAATTATAAATAGATACATTTCGGTTTACTAATTTTGGTTTCGTTCGAAATACAGAGAAACTAAGGTGAGGCGGTCATGGTCCCACATGTTCCAAACAGCGCCAGAGGTGGACAGCCACCTTGGGAGCCTCCCATGGGCAGGCCACCTCCAGGCCTTATTGCTCATACTAAGGAAAAAATAACTCCTTCTCTCAAACCCATCTTTGTTTCTGTCTTGCCCACTTGAGTCCCAATTTGACAAACAATAATCTGTTCACTCCAGAAGAGGCACTGGTGACAGACAAAAGAAATGACTCCATCTGAAGTCATCTTACTGGATGACGGGATGAATCGGGCTCATCTGCACTGCAAGATAGGAGGATTAAAGGAGTGGTCCACTCCAAGACAGAGCTGCATCTCTGATCACAGCATGCGTGGTTACTCAGGAAATCTACCTGTTCCCTGTACACTGCAGCACCTTCCACCCAAAGACCACGTGCAGCAGCCAGTGGCCGGTGGGAAGGAGGCTGGGACCCCAGATACGGGCCCCATCATTCCCCCTCTTTACTGTAGAATAACAGGAACCCCTTCACTCTAAATCTAGCCACCAATGTGTTTCTTGTACTTTTTTCTTTTTTGGTCAGGAGTTAGGGCCCAAGTTCTTCTGTAGTTCAGCACAACTGTCTCCTATTGATTTTTGTGATTGTCATGTCACGCATGGAATAAAACACTTTCCCCCCAATACCATACAAATCTGCAACTTCTATCATCCAAAGTTCCTCATTAAACACTCCAGCCCATGCCTGGACTATTGACACAGCCAAGGACTGGCTGAGCTGCTCCACATACCTTTCCGTGCTGAGCTCTGGCTGTGCATGGTAGTGATCTCTTCAGGACCAGGCTTCACCAAGGGAAGTCTAGGAGAACCACAGCTTTCTGGTTCACAGATTCTGGCTTTATAAACCTTTGACATCTTCATGAATATATTTAATCAGGCATCCTCTTTCCCCTCCCAGTCATCTATTTCCGTCATTGAGATTATCCCCATAATTTCAAACATCAAATGGTATTTTATTTCTTATTCATATTCAGGAAGACATATTGGCCAGAAATGAAGGATTTTGATTAATTAGAGCAAAAGGAAATGAGAGAAATGATAAAGGTGAGACCTTGAGTACAGTTTGAGTTACAGAATCTGTAAAACTACATAGAAGGTTATTTCCTTTAAAATTTACTCCCATTTTTTTTTTTTTACCAAAGCTGCATCATACCTCATGGTTTTCTACTTATTAAGCGGTTCAAATAAATGATGATTATAAAAATTTTCATTCAAAATTATTAGGTAAATTGCAAGTTTCTAAATGTATGCAGTAAGCACCCAGGGGTATGTGATGAGATTTGAAAACATAGGACTTTCTGCCTCCACTTAAGCTCTGAATGTTTTGAAATGTTCTTTGCTTTTCTACATTCTGTTTTTTTTTTTTTAAATAATAAATCGGTATGGCACTTTCATTTACAAGTTGTAGCTTTATATGTATTTCTTTTGATTTTACTGTATTAAGTTGTATTTACACATTATGATATGGGGGCTTGAAGAGACTCAATTTAAAGGATGTAGAAGTAAGCTTTCTATACTCAAGTTAGATGTATGGGGGGATTCTTGAAGAGGAATGGGGAGGTATGAAGGCAGGGAGTTGTCATTCCCTACATCTCCTTGTGTGCTTATATCTAAGATGAACCAGAATCATTCCAGTCCTAGAGAGCTTATGTAGACAAGGAGCCCAGTTAATTTTTAAGGCAACATACACATGTGGACACATGTGTCCACACAGGTTCGAGTACATAGTTTAAGGAACTACAGAGATGGGTAAACTGACATTAACTTATAATTGATCTGCCTCTCGTGACACAAAACAACCCTGGGTTAAGGTGACAAAACCCCATCATCCTTGTGCTCAGAAGTTCCACTAGGCTTTCAGACTTTTCCTAACTGAACTTATAGCGATGAATAAGAATGAAATTGCTTAAAGACATTTCCTAATTTTCATGGTCATCCATCTGAAGCAGCCTGTGACCTTCGTCTTTGGCCTTAGTTTCAGATGGTAGACAGAGATGATGCAATTTTTAAGAACTATGTCTTCCCAGGATGTTCATTTTTCTTTCCTTTTCTAAAAGGTTTTTTAAAATATTTTTGTTATGTGTACATGTCTCTGTCTGTGTGTGCCTTTATGTGAACATGATTGCAGGTACTTGTGGAGTCCAGAAAATGTTTGGACTGAAGTTGCAGGTAGATGTGAGCCTTCTGAGTAGGTGATGGGAATCAACATCAGGGCTTCTGCAAAGGTATTGTGTGTACTCTTAACTTTTGAGCCATCTCTCCAACTAGTATTTGCCCTTTCTATAGCTGTGAGTTCCACATAAATATGCCCTACTAGTTATTTGAGTCTGTGTTCTTATTAAAAACCTAGAGATCTCACCATGGACTACCTCCTGAGATGCCCTCTCACTAATTACATTAGCTGTCTTCCTCATTGTCTTGACAAAATAAATGCCAGATTCCCAAATCATGAGCACCAAATGTGGTAACTCCCAGTTATAGGAATTCAAAAGTGGGATCAGTGAACTCCACACTCATTTCTTGGTAACTGTTTTTTTTCTCTTCTCCTGGACAAAGAAAGTCTGACTTATTACAAAAGTAGAGAACGTAATTCTGCCTGAAATATCTATCTCCCAGAAACTAAAGAATAAGAAAATCTGCCATAAATCTGACACTGATAGCTTAATTTTAAAATTTAAAGGTGTTGTAACTTTTGCAGATAACTAGTGTAGGAGAAAACCCAAGATGTGTTCCTTCCATGAAGTTCAATTGATTTATATGACTGCACTGGGTTGAATTCTTCTCTGTAATATTTATTGTGTGTTTTCTTGCTACCTCACACCCCACATTGCCTGTGAATGGGGATCTTAAAATTGTCTAAATAATGCAAAAATTATATTTTATGTGAAAATTCATAGTTGTCCTATTTTTTGGTAACTAATATATGTCACCACTGTCCCTTAATGCTTGTCTGGGCTCTTTTGAAGATATTTTCTTTGTCAAGAAAAGAAAAGTTCATTAAGAAAAGGCTTATTGCTAGGAGCTAGCTAATATAGATTCAATTAACCTTTGATTACATAAGTAACATTTTGGCTGGCCCTTAGAGTTAGATAATACTAGCCGATAGATTTAATTAACCTTTGGTTATATAAGTAACATTTTAACTGGCCTTTAGAGTTAGACAATAAGCACATAGTGTAACCATAGTAAATACGTCACAGTTGGCTAGATCATAGCAAGTAGGTCGCAGTTGGCTAGATCAGCAACTTAGATATACATCATACAGTTAAGTTGCTAAGCAACCCTTCCTCCTTTTACTCATTGCTAACCTTTTCACCCTGCCAACATCCTGCTTCTCCAGAACACTTGCTGCCCTGAGATCTAAAGATCCCCCCTTCCAATATCCTGCTTTTACCATTGGAAATGCTAGCCGGAGAAAAATAAAAATTTGTCAGCTTGATCAGAAATCCTGTCTTGCTGTCCATTCTTTGTGTCTCTTGTCCCTTCATTCTCTCCTTCAGACCATTGACCTCTGTTGAATGTCCTGCAGGTCGGGACAACTGGTGCCCAACTTGGGGCTCAAAAGTTCTTCGAGGTGAGAATGTCGTTCGCATAGGAGGGTGGGCCCATGCCCACCCATGGTCATTTGAGATGTCTGGGGACATCAGCCAACTGAGACTTTTGCTTGAGTCACCACGTTCCAACCCGGTGTGAGACAGACTCGTGTGAATTATTGAATGATGCAATACAAGGTAAATTATGGGACAAGCATTTTCACAAGAAGATCAGTTCATCATAGGACTTAAGGAGTCTCTCAAGACACAGGGAACTAGGGTTAAGAAAAAGGATCTTAAAAAATTCCTGGCTTTTATCTTAGATATCTGCCCCTGGTTTCCTTAGGAGGGCACCATTAATGAAAAGAAGTGGAAAAGAGTGGGTGACTGTTTACAGAACTACTATGATATATTTGGCCCTGAAAAGGTCCCTGTGTCAGCTTTCAGTTATTGGAACCTCATCAATAATATCATTCATATTCATAAGGACTGGCCAGACTTACAAAAAGTCATCTCCTACGGGGAAAAATCCCTACGGACACGGGCCTCTTGCCCTCCCTCGGAGACTTCCCACCCACCCAACCCCCTTTCACCAAAAACCTGTCAAAATATTCAGAGAGGAACCAATCCCGATGCTTCAGAACCAGTCACAGTAAAATTGCCTTTACTGCCGACAATAGAGTCAGTTCCACTTTCCCAGGTGGACATTCCGCCAATAAAACTCCCTCCTGCTATCAAACCCAAAAAATTTTACTCCAGTCTAATTGACCTAGATGATAATGAACTCTTAGACCCCTCCACAGAGGCTACCCTAGAGGAAGAGGCCACTCGTTATCACAATCCCGATTGGCCTCCAAAGACTGCCACCGTGGCGCTTGCCTCTGCCCGTACAGACACTGGCCCGGTGATATTTCCACCCTTTGCTCTGCCTCCCCCCATCCCCCTCCTCATTCACTTGATCAGGTTTTTCCTTCCTTTTCCCCCCTCTCAAAAACTCGCTTACAGACTGTTGCTGACCTTACCGCCCTGCGACAGATGGTTCAAAATAGAAAAGAACAAATTCAACTCTTACAGGCCATTCGCGAGTTAGACTATGAACTCTCAGCTCTCACAGATCCTGATTCCCGCCCTAAACCTCCCTCAAAGAAATATCAGGCCAAACTGCCCCATGATAAAGTCCCCAAACCAGTTCTGGCCTTTCCTCTCTCACTGCGGAGTGGTGCCACCATTCCTCAGGAACACCCACCCCCAACAGAAACAGACCCTAAAGAGGAGGAAAAAGAGATTAGGGATAATATAGATGAGGAGCCGGAGAGTGGGGCTTCCCCAGAGGAACAACTATTTGATTATAAACCCCTAGACATTAAAGCCCTTGAAAAACTTAAGATGGCTGTTTCTAACTATGGGCCTACTGCCCCCAAAACTCTCACTCTGCTTGAATCTATGACAGAAGGCTGACTTATACCAAATGAGTTTAACCAAC
Organism: Rhizomys pruinosus; assembly: GCA_009823505.1. Taxonomy (NCBI): domain Eukaryota; kingdom Metazoa; phylum Chordata; class Mammalia; order Rodentia; family Spalacidae; genus Rhizomys; species Rhizomys pruinosus. Next base: position 1,886,071 of record VZQC01012836.1, read on the forward strand.
TCACTCATGGTGCCTTAAGTGGTGGAGATTTCATACTTTGGAAAGCAGAGCTTGTTGAACTGGCCAAAGAAATTGAAACCAGCCGGGCATGGTGGTGCATGCCTTTAATCCTAGCACTTAGGAGGCAGAGGCAGGTGGATCTTTGTGAGTTCAGGGCCAGCCTGGTCTACAGAGCGAATTCCAGGACAGCTGGGGCTACAGAGAGACCCTGTCTCAAAAAGACCCAAATAAATAAATAAATAAATAAATAAATAAATAAATAAATAAAATAAAATAAAATAAAAAAATAATAAAAAAAGAAATTGAAACCAAAAACCTTACTTGCACAGACACTCAAGGCTGGACTGCTAAAAAGATTTTAGGAGACTCTCCCTTTAACACCTTGACAGCCCAAAGACGTTTTTCCACGGGTCTTCTTTCCCAAGTCAGACAGGCTGGTCTTGGAGCCTGGAGAAAACTACCCCCTAAAGGAACCACTACTGCAGCCCTAACTAAGATCAAACAAGAGGCAGATGAGCCTTATAGCTCCTTTATCAGTCACCTTACTGAGGCTGCAGAGCGTATGTTTGGGGTCCAGGAGCCCGATAACCCCTTTATCAAACAGCTTGTTTTTGAAAATGCAAATCCTGTCTGCCAAGATCTCTTTTGACATCACCACAGAGTCCTTATCGGCGGACTATGTCCACCTCTGTTCTGGCATGGGAGCCAGCCATGCTATTGGCCTAGCTATTGGAATTGCCCTACAAAAGGCGGGTATTGGCACTTCTCAAAAAACTTATTTTAATTGCAAACAACCTGGCCATTTCTCTAGGGATTTCCCATACCCTCGGGCCACCCAGTCCTCTCCTCTTTTAGGAGACCCTCAGGAACCCCTTCCCAACAATCCCCTCCTACTACCTTCTGCCCTAGATGCATGAGAGGACGCCATTGGTCCAACAAGTGTAAATCTAAGACAGATGCTCAGGGCCACCCTCTCCCACCACGAAATCAGGGAAACTCCTTTGGGGGCAGCCTCCGGCCCCCCTCATGGGATGAGCCCCGGGGCAACTGGGTTCACCCCCCCAATGGCCACTCACCCATGCCTTCACAACCCCTCAAACAATCCATTTCAGACCTCTGGAGAGCTACAAAAAACAATCCAGGACTGGACCTCTGTTCCCCCACCAGCACAGTAATGAACCCCGAAGAAGGAACACGGCTCATACCGAAAGGAGTTTATGGCCCCCTCCTGCCCAATACCTTTGGCTTAATTTTGGGTCATGCTTCCACCACACTTAAGGGGAAACAAATCTATCCTGGCATCATTGACCCAGATTTTCAAGGGGAAATACAACTCTTAGCCTCCTCTCAACAAGGCCCCTTGTACATTCCAGCAAAACAAAGACTTGCACAGCTAATTTTACTGCCCTTCATGGTACCCCACAATAAATACTTTAAAGAACACCATGGTACCAGTAATATCGGCACATCTGAGGCCTTTTGGGCACAAAAGATCAACCCTTCTCGTCCCATGTTAAATCTTTTCTTAAACAGTAAACCATTCCATGGCCTCCTTGATTCCAGGACAGACACCACAGTCATTGTTAAAAAACACTGGCTGCTATCATGGCCCCTGACAGATTCTCTCACTCACCTCCAAGGAATTGGACAATCAAAAAAGCCACAAATCAGTTCTCAAACCCTTCAGTGGGCCAATCAGGAAGGAAACTCAGGAACTGTTGCTCCCTTTGTCATTTCTGACCTCCCTGTCAACCTTTGGGGGTGAGATGTTCTCTCCCAAATGAATATTATCATGTGTAGCCCAAACGAAGTGGTTGCAAAACAAATGCTGACACAGGGATACTTACCAGGCCAAGGGTTGGGAAAATAAGCTCAAGGTATTAAAGAACCCATATCAGTATCCCAAAAAACAGATCACAAGGGATTAAGCTCCCCTTTTTTCTAGCAGCCATGGTCATGCCTGTACCCCAGAAATATGCTGATAAAATCACATGGAAAACTACTGACCCAGTCTGGGTTGATCAGTGGCCTCTAACCCAAAAGAAACTGACGGCCGCTACACAGCTAGTACAGGAGCAACTAGCAGCCAGGCATATTGAGCCTTCTAACTCTCCATGGAACACCCCTATCTTTGTCATGAAAAAGAAATCAGGAAAGTGGAGGCTCTTTCAAGATCTTAGAGCCATAAATAAAGTTATGGTACCCATGGGGGCCTTACAGCCTGGCCTCCCATCCCCAGCTGCCATACCAGCTAATTATTTTAAGATTGTCATTGACTTACAGGACTGCTTCTTTACAAAACCCTTACACCATTTTGCTTTTAGCCTCCCACAAATAAATTTCCAGGGACCTATGCTTAGATATCAGTGGTGTATCCTCCCACAGGGCATGGCAAATAGCCCCACCCTAGTTCAAAAATTTGTTGCCCTTGCCATACAGCCAATAAGAAAATGCTGGCCACAGGCTTATATCCTCCATTATATGGATGATATACTCATTGCAACTCCTGAAAAACAACAAGGAATGGACTGCTTCCAACAACTCCAAGAGACACTCAGATTTTACAAATTACAAATTGCTCCTGAGAAAGTTCAAATTTCTGACCCATACACATACCTGGGCTATGAACTTCGACTTCAACAAGTCATTATGCCAAAAATAGAACTCCATCTCTCCTCTCTTAAAACACTTCATGACTTCCAAAAGCTCCTTGGAAATCTTCAATTCTTAAGACCATATTTAAAACTGACCTCCCCGACATTCTAGTCCCACTAAATGAGTTGTTAACAGGAGACTCTCACCCCCTTTCCCTTCGTTTTCTAACACCCCAAGCAATAGATTCCCTAAAACAAATTAATCAGGCCATTTCCTCCTCACAAACCATCTTTCAAATCACCGATTCCTTGCCCCTATATTTCATTGTCTGTGCTACTACTCATGCTCCAGTGGGGTTATTCTGGGTGACCAAGGAGCCCCATAGCAAAGGTGGGAGACCCCTCCTCTCGGTCTACCTCCAGTCCAACCCCTCAAAAATCTTAGCAACCTATTTTTGTTTAACCTCCTCCATCATTATTAAGGAAAGAAAAATGTCTAGACAATATTTTGGAAAAGAACCTGATACCATTATAGTTCCCTATACTACAGACCAAATTGACCGGCTTTTACAGACCAATAATGATTGGGCCATTGTGTGTGCCTCGTTTTCAGGAAAAATAGATAACCATTATCCCAATGATGCCTTAATACAGTTCATCAGGATACACCCTTTGGTCTTCCCCAAGGTTACATCTCCTATGCCCCTTAAAAAAGCATTCCTTGTCTTTACTGATGGATCCTCGACAGGACAAGCAGCCTATGTTATACAAAACAAGGCCACCGCACTTTCTACCCCCTTCTCCTCAGCTCAGCTCATTGAGCTCTTTGCCGTTCTTCAGGTTTTCCAACAGCTTCCCACCACTCCGTTTAATCTCTATACAGATAGTACTTATATTGCCCAGTCAGTCCCACTCTTAGAAACTGTCCCTTTCATAAAGCCAGCCTCTAATACCTCTAATCTCTTCATACAGATTCAGGCTCTTATAATTCTTCCATTTCTGTATAGTAGATAAAGAAATGACAGACCTAAGGGATGGGGATAGAGGCCCGATCCTCGGTAGGATTGAGCGGTGCGCTGGGCAAGGGACCTCCCCAGATTTACCTGGGAGGGGGCCCTCCAGCCTCTCCAGGTGTCTTTTTCCCGAGGAGAAGATATGAACGACACCAACCTCTATGCAATCGGGCATTTCCCTCAGGGAACCCAGAATGAACCACTAGTACCTTTCCCTTGCAGTACTTTGTCTCGCATTCCCATGGGTGTCATCTTTACTCAGCGGGCCTCTGGGATGCTCATGCTGGAAGTATCATTATTGGGAGGGGAGTCCACAAGAGCCCACATCGTCATATGGATGACGCTGGGAGTAAAAGGTGTCCTCCTGGGCCAGCTGTTGATAATGAACCTGGATGGGTTGTGCTATGAGATCATCAATGCGGTGCTTAATGAATCGAATAAGTCGACTGAAGAGGAAGGGACCCAGGGATAAGACCAGGAGCAGCCCTAACAACGGGCCAATAAAGGGGAGAAGGAAGGGGAGAAGTCCATTCCAGGTGGACCACATGGGATTGTCGAAGAGTGCCTTTCGTCTTCGCTCTAGTTCTTGTTGGTGTTCTTGGATGTGTCCTCTGACGATACCTGATTTGTTAGCGTAGAAACAGCATCTCTCCTGTAGGAATAAGCAGACTCCTCCCTTGTCTGCAGTTAGCAGGTCTAATCCTCGTCTATTTTGTAAGACAACCTCGGCTAGGGAATCTAATTGATACTGCAGATCGCTAAGTGAGTGTGGTACCAAATTAATGTCCTGAATGATTTGTTGGGAAAGCTTGTGATACGAGGAAAGGGCCACTCCTAGTCCAGATGACCCAGTGGCTAGTGCTCCTGATATCCCTAGGCCAATCAATGGGGGGATGAATTGGACTGCCTTTTTCTTTCTGGGAATGAAAGTATCAAAGCTCGGGAGGGGAATGGGCTCGTCTCCTGCAAGGATGTCTAGTTGGGGTAACAGTAGGGCAGGAACACAGAGGCCTGTCCAATTAAATGGTAGTTGTGAGTAGGCCGAGTTTTCTCCACAGACAAAGACCAGCCCCTGCCGGAGGCATACAGGGCCAGTGAGGTTGGAGATGTTTAGAAGGCGATTGCAGGAGACGATGGATACTACTCCCAGATCTAAGTCATTAGAATTGTTATGACGGGGGGGAAAGAAACAGTCGGAAGTGTTAAACCCCAAGGGTGTTACCTTAAAAGGGGGTTGTAGGGAGCAATTGGAGAACGGGGACAGGGAGATATTTTGAAAAACAGGAATTACCAGGGGCCAAACAGGTGCAAGGGGTAAGGACAACCAGCAATCCTGAGCTAAGTTGGGGTTGGTAGAGTTAAGGGCTCGGTGAGAGGTGACTAATATGTCTTCTCTCTGAGGGTCGAGGTCAAGGACGGGGGGGATTTAGTAGTGCTAAGGGATGATAGTGGGTCCTTTGGTAGAGGCTGTCAATTCTGGCTTGGATTTCTTCTTTTATGATATTATCTCTTATCTTGTCAGTAGGCCCATCGTCAGATGATAGGGGAGGTGGTTCCTGAGGCCAGCAAGCTGGTTTATCTGGGTCTATAAGGGCTGCAGTACAGGAGGCTTTGAATAATTTGTTTTTACCTATAGTGCTTCTGGGGATAGACCAATCATTAATGGGGGGTGTCTCTCTCTTTGTGGAGTGGTGGTTGGTAAAAAAGTAATGTTGTCCCTTATGGGAACATTCAGCATAGATACCATAGCAAGAGGAGTGCATCTCATGGACAAAGGTACAGTTGCTAGGACATTGTCCATCTACAGGTGGGAAGAGAGTCTTTGGATGATGCACACATTCCCACATAGAGGGCAGTTGCCTGGCAATCCAGTCCAGCAAACATGATAGGCAGAGAATGTGCCACAGTCAACAGAGGAGAAGTAGGCACCCATAGGGGTGGCCACGTACCCCTCTTTGCATTGACAGGCAGTGGTAGCCTGGAAAGACTGTCCCCCATGGGTTTCTTGGAGGTCTGCATGGATGTAGGGGGGATGAAAGACAAACCAGAAGGCAGCCAGTAGGTAATTAAGTGGGGCGCCAAGAATGCCCTGACCTGCGGGACATACAACAGAGGTCGACAGCCTAGAGGAGAGGATGAGGGGACAAGAGACACAAAGAATGTACAGCAAGACAGGATTTCTGATTAAGCTGACCACGTTTTATTTTTGAGCAGGGTTTATATAGGTTTTGGATGGTGGTAGGGTCAAAGGAGGAGGAGGCAGCTGGTGTGAGATGGGGCGACTTCTGGTGTAACCAATGGGCTTTTGCCACATCATGAGTCTCTAGGCAGAGTCCCATTTTGACCTAGGTCTGCTGAGTCACTCAGATGTGGAAGTGACTCTGAAGACAGGTCCTGAAACTCTAGTCAGGTTCGAGGGTCTAAAGAAAGGAACTCCTTGGCTCCCCACATATAATCGAGAGGTCAGCTCTCTTTTTTATTGGCCATTTACACGCACACTTGGGACTGCCTTGTCCCTTGTCAGAAGGCAATGCCCTCGCTGATTTGGCTACCCATGCCCCCTTTGCTCCCTCCCTTATCTTCCTGGCTACCACCCCTGATCCTTTAACTCAGGTGAGACATGCCCATTCCCTTCACCACCTCAATGCTAATACCCTATGCCTTATGTTTAAAATTACTGAGATCAAGCAAGAGAAACTGTTAAAAGTTGTAACAATTGTGCTCCCCATCTTCCCGTCCCCCACCTTGGAGTCAACCCACGTGGACTAGTTCCCAATGAAATTTGGCAGATGGATGCTACCCATTTCCCCCCTTTTGGTAGATTAAAATACATCATGTAACTATAGACACCTTCAGTGGCTTCCTTTATGCAACTCCTCACCCTGGTGAAGCCTCCAAGGATGTCGTTGCCCATACTCTTCACTGCCTCATGGTCATGGTCAAGTCTAAAATCATCAAACCAGATAATGGGCCTGGCTACACGGGAGCCAAATTTCAACAATTTTGTTCCAATCTCCAGATAAAACATGTGACAGGTATCCCTTACAATCCCCAGGGACAAGGGATTGTTGAAAGAGCCCATCAAACTCTAAAAAGTACCCTTCACTGGCTCAAAGATATTCATGCCTTTTATCTTGCCACTAGTCCTCACACTGACTCCATCATTCCCTATTCGTCATTAACTTTCTGACCCTTGATTCCACCAGACGATCTGCTTCAGACCGTCTACGGCATCCCCAAACAACTGAATCCCATGCCTTAGTAAAATGGAGGGACCCATTAACTGGCTCCTGGAAGGGCCCCAATCCTGTCCTCATCTAGGGCAGGGGTTTAGCTTGTGTGTATGATCAACAAAATTCAGGGCCTAGGTGGCTCCCAGAAAGACTAAGAATGCTTAATCCACCTTTGTCCAGAACGGAGCTTTTGTCTCCACCTGAGACAGCCTCTTCTTCTCCCACAGATGCTGCTACTCTAGAGGATGATCTTCCCCCCATGGAGGACTCTCCTGATCCTGATAATCCTGACCCTGCTGACTATCCCGATAACCCCCAACCCACCCAAAACAAACCAAATATTAAGAGCTAGTCATTATCACTGGAGCTATACCTGGGTGGTTCTGTCAGAAAGAGGAGATGTGACATGGTCCAGTTCTCATACTTCCCCCATCATCTGGTGGCCAGATTCTTTACACCCAGATCTTTGCAAACTGGCATTAGGTGCAGGAGCCCCTTGGGGGGTTGAACACCTTTTATTATCAGGCACTGCTTCTGCTCCTGAAAATGAAGATCTAATATCTGTGCGCCATCCCCTTAAACCTGGCTGCAGTAATTACATAAGGTGAACACTCCTTTGGGCCACATATTATTATGTCTGTCCAGGGCCCCATCGCCCTCCCACACTTCTCAACAAGTACAGCAACAAGTTAGACTATTATTGTGCCTCTTGGAGCTGTGAGACCACAGGAGCGGCCTATTGGAACCCTTCCTCCTCTTGGAACTATATCAAGGTTGGTCACGGGTTTAAACCACCCACTGACACTCTTAATACCGAGGCCAAATGCAAAGCCCAAGATGCAAATACTCAGGGCTGGTGCCTCCCCCTTAAAATCACCCTTACTGAGCCAGGAAAGGCAAAAACAGACTGGATCAAGGGCTTCACCTGGGGGCTGCGTCTATTCCAGCATGGGACAGACACAGGAATTACTTTTACCATAAAACTCCTTAAAGAGGCCCCCTATTCAGAATCTCTCGTTCGTTACTCTGGGACCTAACACTGCCTTGGGAGGAAGACATAGACCTCACCCCCCCCCCTGCAAAAAACCAAGACCACTCAAAATAATCCTACCTCACTACTTCTCAATCTTTCAACCACAGACCCCCCCCCCAAGACCAGGTGAGCTCCAAGGACCTCATTCTTACCCAAGTAAATCAAACCTACCTGACTCTCAACATCACAGACCCCAGCCTCACCACTGAATGCTGGCTGTGTTATTACTCTTCTCCCCCCCTTCTATGAAGGTGTAGCTGTCACTGGGAAATACTCTGTATCCAACACCTCTGTCCATTGTCACTGGAGGACATCTAATTGGGAAGGTCTTACATTGTCCCAAGTGGTAGGAAAAGGATTCTGCATTATGCCTACTAAGACCACTGTCCCCTAGAGTTACATACATCTTTGTAACAAGACCATTCATCCTGACAACTCTCATACTTATACTATCCCCCCTAATGACACCTGGTGGGCATGCCTAGATGGCTTAATTTCATGTATATATAACCACATCCTACAAAACAAAGGATTTTGTGTCCTTGTCCAGATCATCCCACGATTAATCTACTATCACTCTGAACAATTTTTTCACCTATGGGACCAGTTATCTGACCTCTCTCTCTCTCTCTCTCTCTCTCTCTCTCTCTCAGCTGCTCCCGCCATGAACCTATAACTTCTGTTACCCTTGCTGTTTTGCTTGGCCTTGGGGCTGTGGGCACAGGCACAGGCATTTCCTCCCTGGTTACATCTAACTCCCGCTATCAGGAGCTCAATGCTACAATAGATCAAGATATCCAAGACTTACAAAAAGGGATCTCCGATCTCACTGACTCTATTTCCTCGCTGGCTGAGGTGGTCCTCCAAAATCGTAGAGGACTAGACCTGCTCTTCCTACAACAAGGCGGACTGTGTGCCGTCCTCAAAGAGGAGTGCTGCTTTTATGCTAAGACAGGAGTAGTTAGAGATAGTATGAAGAGGGTCAGAGAGGGCATAGAAAAAAGAAAAAGAGAAAGAGAAAAAGATGAACATTGGTTTAAAAATTGGTTCTCAACTTCACCCTGGCTTACTACCTTGCTGCCCTCCTTCTTAGGCCCCCTTGTAGGATTGATCTTACTTGTTTCCTTTGGTCCATGGGCCATCAGTTGCTTGACAAGCTTCATCAAACAACAAATAGATTCCTTGGCCACCAAACCCATTCAAATCAACTATCACAGGTTCAATCTCGAAGAAGATGACAAGGCTACATCAAGCCAAACCATCTCCACTCAACCCCAAAAGGGCCATCCTTGTCCATGGACAAAATAATTACCAGCGCAGCTCCCCCAGAGGCCCGCTGAGTACGAAAAGGCACCAAAGGGAATGCAAGACAAAGTACTGTAAAGGAAAGGCAAAAAACCAGCCTGTTCTGGGTTCCTTGAGGGACACACCTGATTGCATAGAGGCTGGTGTTGTAAAAAGCTGCCCTTTCCTCAGGAAAAAGACACCCTGGAAGGCTGGAAGGTTCTTCAGCTAGCCAAGTCTAAGGATGGATCTTCTTCAGCGCAACGCCCAAACTGAAAACTGAGGATCAGGCCTCTATCCCCATCCCTTGATCTTGCCAATTCGTAATAAGAAAGGAGGAGATGCTGGGAGCCAGCTAATATAGATTCAACTAACCTTTGATTACATAAGTAACATTTTGGCTGGCCTTTAGAGTTAGATAATACTAGCCAATAGATCTAATTAACCTTTGATTATATAAGTAACATTTTAACTGGCCTTTAGAGTTAGGCAATAAGCACATAGTGTAACCATAGTAAATACGTCACAGTTGGCTAGATCATAGCAAGTAGGTCGCAGTTGGCTAGATCAGCAACTTAGATATACCTCATGCGGTTAAATTGCTAAGCAACACTTCCTCCTTTTACTCATTGCTAACCTTTTCACCTTGCCAACATCCTGCTTCTCCAGAACACTTGATGCCCTGAGATCTAAAGATCCTCCCTTCCAACATCCTGCTTTTACCATTAAAAATGCTAGCCGGAGAAAAATAAAAATTTGTCAGCTTGATCAGAAATCCTGTCTTGCTGTCCGTTCTTTGTGTCTCTTGTCCCTTCATTCTCTCCTCCAGACCATTGACCTCCATTGAATGTCCTGCGGGTTGGGACAGCTTATGTGTACTTCCTTTTATTGAAACTGAGACATGGGCAGCACAGGTTTAATATATAATTTCTAGAGCACACTCTGTACTCTCTTATTATCTACACATGAGCTGTGAGTTTTGTGTTTAATTTCCATCTGTTTCATGATGAAGCTTCATTGGTAAGAGTTAAGGGATCCATTGATATTCTTTCCACCACATTTTCACTATGTTCTGAGTGCTTTAGTGGAAGAGGTTGCATTGTAGATAGATCACAGACAGTTACACTCTGCTTTGACAAGTTGTAGAACTCTGTAATAGATGCTATATGTTGTAACAAAAAAATTCTTTGATGAGTGGTGAGATTTATATCTGTCTTTAAATATTGTACATATTTAGCATGCAGTGATAAATTATTTTTGTCGTGAGATGTGACAGACCTCGGTTTTTCTGAAGGATNTGTTCTGAGTGCTTTAGTGGAAGAGGTTGCGTTGTAGATAGATCACAGACAGTTACACTCTGCTTTGACAAGTTGTAGAACTCTGTAATAGATGCTATATGTTGTAAAAAAAAAATTCTTTGATGAGTGGTGAGATTTATATCTGTCTTTAAATATTGTACATATTTAGCATGCAGTGATAAATTATTTTTGTCGTGAGATGTGACAGACCTCGGTTTTTCTGAAGGATCTATAACTTTTTCAGTCAAATGTATTTGACTATGTTACACTACCACACATAAGTTTCCTCCCATTGACAGGGTCTTAAATCCAATTAGATGCTTTTGATCTAATACAATTCCCTCTGATATTTTAAACCAATTAAACATTATTTATCTCTCCCCTCTTTATGTTCCTCCCCCATCCTGAAAGGAAGAACTCCTTATTTCCCTCATTGATAATATTTGTCTCTTAATATCTCCGGCTCTCAAGCTCCTTCACCTCCATGGGTCTTTTCCAATTTCTTGGCTCCACAGTTACATTGGGGTGTATCATCACATCTACAAATTTAATGCTAAGATCCACAAATGAAAGAGAATATATTTTGCTTATTTTCCTGAATCTGTATTACTTCACTTAATTATAAGAGTTTCTAGTTCTGTCTACTTAGCTGCAAGTTTCATGATTTTGTTATCTTTACCACTGAGTAGAACTCCACTGTGTAAATGTACCACATTGTCATTCTTCATTTATCATTTCAGGGATATTTGAGTTGTTTCCATTTTTGAGATACTGTAAAAAGTATACTGACAAACATGACTACACACATTTCTCTACAGTAGAATCAGTCATTCCTGTGTACACTGAAGGTTTCCCCTTTCCCTGAATCCTTGCCAGCATTTGGTGTCATTTGTTTTGTTAATCTTAGCCACTCTGACATGGGTCAGATGGAATCTTAAACTAGTTTTGGTCTGGGTATTCCTAATTCCTAAGGATCTTGAGCACTGTTTGGAATGCTCTCTGTTCAGAACCATGACCCAATATTTAATTGTGTCATTTGTTTTATTGATTCTTATTGTTTTCATTGTTTTGGTTTTGCTTTGTTTTCTTTGTGTATCTGGGATATCCTCTGTTAGATGAATATCTGATGAAGAATTTTTCCCACTCCGTGAGCTTCCTCTTCACAAGATTCATTGTTTCTTTTGCTACATAGAAACTTTTGAGTTAAGGATGTCCAACTTGTGTTTATTGACCTTATTCCTAAACAATTTATGGCCAATTCAGAAAGCCATTCCCCTTACCTCTATTCTCTAAGGTACTGCCTATGTTTTCTTCTAATAGTTTCAGAGTTTCAGTTTTCACACTGAGGAATTTGATGCGCTTGGAGTAGGCTTTATGCAGGTGATAGATAAGGGTCTACTTTCATTCTTCTATACATGGAGGTCCACCTTTCCCAGCACCATTTGTTGATGATGCTGTCTTTTCTCCGGTGTGTATGTGCTTGGAACTTTGTCAACTATCAGGAGGGTGAAAGGGTAGCACCCATATTTGAGTCTTCAGTTGTGTTCCATTGATCTAGGTGTCTGTTTCTGTGCCAGTGCCATATTCTGGTTTTATGACAAGAGCTCTGTAATTCTGAATTCTGGTATGGTATCCCCTTCCCCTTATTTGTGCTTTTGTGCTTCGGTTTGTTTTGGCTATCCAGGTTCTTTTGTGATTCCACATGAATCATAGGGATGGATTTTTCTAATTGTGTGGAGAACGTCATGGAAATTTTGATTAGGATTAGACTGAATGTATAAATTACATTTGGTAGGATATTTGTTTTCACGAGTTTCATTCTACCAATCCATGAGCATGGGAGGTCTTTCTATTTCCTTGTGTCTTTCTCAATCTCTTTCTTCAAATATATAAAATTTCATTGTAGAGATCTTTAATATGTTTGATTATGTTTATTCCTAGATTTTTGAGGCTACTGTGAATATAAATTCTTCCCTTAACTCTTTCTTTGATTTCTTGTTGATTTTTATATAGAAAGCCTACTGATTTTTGTAAATTGATTTGTATTCAGACACCTTGGTAAAAGCATTTATTATTTCTAGAACTTTTTGGTGGAATTGTTGGGATTTCTATGTGTAATGTATCTTATGCAAATAGTGATGATTCAACTACTGTTTTTTTTTTTCAATTAGTGTACATTTAATTTCTTTCTCTTGACTTAATGTTCCAGCAAGAGTTTCAATCTCTATATTGAAATGAAGAGAGATGGTAGACAGACTTCTGGGTTTCCTGAATTTTTATTAAATATTTTTATTGAGCATTTGTACATTTCATGCAATGACTCCCATTCAAATTTAAACCCCCATCTATGCCCCCAACTCTCTATAAGAACTCGTGCACTACACCATTCTGGAAGCTTGCCCATGTGAACTTGTGGCAATGATGGCTTACTGATTTTAAAGTGCTGTAAGTTTTTCTCCACTTAGAATGATGTTGGCCCTGGTTTGTTTTACATGGCTTTAATCAGTTGGGGTCTGTTTCCTCTAGTCCAGTTCTCTCTAGCACTTTATCATAAATGCATATTGGATTTTCTGTATCTTTGGAGAAGTTCATGTGATTTTTGTCTTTAAGAACTGACTTATTGCATTTGTCGACTTTGAAACAACCCTACATCTCTGAAATAAAACCGGCTTCATCATATCAGACTACCATTTGGACATGTGTCGCTACTGAGTTTGAGAGTATTATAGTGGAATATTTTTCCATCCTTTCATCTAAGGGGGGTATGTATTCTTGAAGATAAGATACATTTCTTGTAGACATAAAAAGGAAAAACAGATGAATTTTGTATCTTAATCCATTCAAATACCCTGTGTCTTTTGGTTGGTAAAATGATGCCACTGCTATTAAAGTTATTATTGAAAGATGCGCACTGGTGCACTGGTTAATGTCAACTTATTATTTGTTTTCTTGTTTCATGTTTCTGTAATTATACCTTTGTTTGATTTCCTTTTGTACCATCTTGAGTATAATCATTCATTTCTTCATTCTTTTGTATTGTGTCAAGTATACTCTGTGGGACTCATTTGTTAGAAGCATATTCCTTTTTTTTTTTTTTTTTTTTGGTCTTTTCGAGACAGGGTCTCCCCTGTAGCCTCAGCTGACCTGGCACTCACTTTGTAGTGACAGGCTGGCCTTGAGCTCACAAAGTAGATTCTTTAAGCTTATTTGTATCATGGAAGATTTTTCTTTCCCCTTTGTCTATGAGGGACAGTTTCTGGATAAAGTGTTCTTGGTTGGCATCTATAACTTCAATGACTTTGCTCCAAGCTCTTCTGGCTCTTATAGTTTGCTCTGAGGTCATCTGTCATTCTGATGTTCCCTTTATATGTAGCTTTTTGCTTTCCTCTTTAGCCTCCACTGTCCTCTCTATGTTCTGTACATTTAATGCTGTTTTTCTATAATATTACTTGGGGTTTTTCTTACTAGTCCTCTCTAATTGGTGTTCTGTGTGCCTTTGTCTGCATAGTTATGTCAAAGGAAGATTTCTTCTACAGTCCTATTGGCACTATGGTAGGTGCTTCTAGCCTGTAGATTTCACTGTTTTTGGTGACCCAAAATTTCCTGCACAGCACATACCTGTTTGTTTTAAAGTTTTGTATATTCTTTTCTTAAACTGTCCAGTTCCTCAACTTTGTTTTCCAGTATTGAAATTCTGTCTTCTGTTTGATCCACTCTGCTTCAGATACTTGGTCCTGTCATTTTAAATGGGCTTATTGAGCTTTTTATATTTTGGTTGAGTTTCCTTCATTATTACTATGTATTTATAAATTCATTTTTCAAGTCCTGAATCGTGTTTGTAATTTCATTGATCTGTGTGTTCATATTTTCTTGTGTTTTTTCAATAATTGTAAGACATAGCATTCTCATTTATTTATGTAGGCATTAATTGGTTATTTATTCTAATACAAAAAAGATTCAGTGATATTTATCTCTCAAAGTGAAAGTTAGGGCTGCAAATAACTTGCCATTTGTATGAGCAACTGTATGTACCCTTTTCCCCAAAATTTTAATTCAGTTTTTTTTTTTAGTTTGTACTTTTGCTATTTAAAAAATTGTGGAACTTTTGTATATTTCATACAACAGTTCTTAATCAAATTTGGATCTCCCTCTCCCCCATCCATGCCCCTTCACCCTCTCCCCAGAAATCATGAATTTCCCCATACATATTTAGTCCTATCTAGTCAAGCATTTATTTTTATCCAAATGTCCTTTGGTGAAAATTCATCCACTGGAGTCTAGTCTCTAGATAGAGAGATCACTCAGTAGTAATCAGTCTCCAATAGCTCCCAGTCTAAGGCAGTCCCACCACCCATTTCTCTTGCTTCCCTCTGGGCCCATATCTGCTCGAGTTTGCATGGGTCCTGTGTTCCATGCCACCATTGCTCCAAGGTCACATGTGCAAGCTTTCCCTGGACTGAAGGCTTCTGCTTCCCTATGTTCATGAACGAGCCCTGGCTCTTACAGTTTTAACACCCTTCCTTTGAAATGGTCTCTGAGCTGTGGGGAAGTGAGATTCAATAGAAGAGTCCTACCCAGAAAGACACAAATGCATTCTCTTATTATTTAAAGCTTGGTTGCTTGGCATGGTGTTGCACACCTTTAATCCCAGCACTCAGGTGGAAGAGGCAGATGGATCTGTATGAGTTCAAGGCCATTCTTGTCTACAATGTGAGTTCCAGGCCAGCTAAGGCTACAAGGACATCCTATTGTAAAAAGACCAAAAAAACCACCCTAAATTTGGCCAGTTGTGGGCTTCTGTGTGCATCACACTCTGTCTTTTTTTTTTTTTTTTCAGTTCTTAGCCTCAGCCTTTAATGGCTGTGCTATCCCCTCAGCCCCACACTCTGTCTTATACAACTCCATTGGTGAGAGTTTAGGGATGTTCTAGTTTTCTGTATACCCCTCCTTCTGCTATTTTCCATGAGCCTTAGGTGTAGAAGTTCAACTGTAGATGTGTCATCAGAACTGGACATCTCTCGGACAAATACTCTCTGTATCTGACCAGTTCTATGATTCTTCAGTAGCTCCATTTGTTGTGAAAAGAAGATTCTTTGATGAGTGGTGTACAGTAAAATTATCTGTAAATATAAGGATCCATATTTAGTATATGGTAAGACATTATATTTGTCCTCTCCAGCTGTGCATATTTGACTGTGTTTACAGTGCCACTCTTGAGTTTACTCTCATTAAGAGAGCTTTTAGTCCAATTAAATAGTTGTCAATTACCCCCCAGCTAAGTGTTCCACTACTGCATCAACAGAGCTAGTTTGCTGTGCTGGTGGTTATGGTTATTAGTCCTGAGGCCTGCATTGGACCACTGATTGATTTTTCTCCCTTACCAGGTTGCATAATATCATCTAGTATTATGTGGACTAAACTTCAGGAAGAAGCATTCCAGGTCTGTTGCTGCTCCATTGCTCCAAGACCTGTATCAGAAGGATGCTCTGTCTTCAGCACTAAAGTCTTATCGTTAATTCTGGGATATAACCAAGAGCTCTGGCAATAGCCTGTGTTATTTTGAGAGTCTCTTGGGCCACTCTCACCCACCTGTCAGAGGGAGTTCACTCATGTCTGTCACTGTGTTCTTTGCAATACAGACTCCAGCTATACATATGCATTACTGCTTAATAATGTATGCATATTTCTCAGGGGGTTTCAGGATGTGTATAATCAGGGACCTGGGACTAGGGAGAGAGGTTTGATGGGAGAAAGAGAGAGTAGAGG
The DNA here is from genome assembly GCA_009823505.1 of Rhizomys pruinosus. Taxonomy (NCBI): domain Eukaryota; kingdom Metazoa; phylum Chordata; class Mammalia; order Rodentia; family Spalacidae; genus Rhizomys; species Rhizomys pruinosus. The sequence continues at coordinate 1,902,292 of VZQC01012836.1, forward strand.
TGAATGTATCTTGTGGGGGGCCTAGGGAAACAGAGGGAAATGCATTGCCCCCCAAACCTACTTGTGCTCTCAGTTCTTTCCTTGTGTGTTCTTTAAAGTCATTGAGTTCCTTGATCACGTTTGTGACTGTCCTTTTAAATTCTGCATCCTGGTTTCCTCTGGAAAGTTCTCATTGTTGTACACTTCTATAGGTCTGCTAGGTTTGGTGGTGACACACTACTTTGGTTTTTCATATTATTTGTGTTCTCCCTTTGTGGTCTGGCCATATAAATATTTATTTGTTGGTTGTGTGTCTGATATAAAATTCAGGCCTGCTCTTGTTTAGTTGAAATGTGTTTCTGTTTAAATTGCTCATGTGGCTTTATTGCTTTCTGATCAGGTATAAATAGCCACTTGGCCTGTTTCTCAGTTCTTCACATTTAAATTTTACTGGCAGGCAGAGTGCTTCCAGGCTTGATGGACAAGACTTCTTCAGCAGGGCCAAGGGGCCTCACTCCCATTCCATACTATAGGTATTCAGTGACTAGGTGCTAGCAGGCTTGTCAGGAGCACTCAGGTGGGAGGTATAGGTGGGGCCTAGGCCCAAGGTGGGATGGGGGCAGAGTTAGTTCTGAGAGCCTAGGAGTCTAAATAGAGTGTTGTGAGTCTTGGACCAGCAAGGATCTCTCCCTATCCTTTATCTATCTATTGTCTAATCCAAAGTGTTGTGTATCACCTCTATGTCATTGTCTATAAAACCTAATGATTATTATGTCTAGATTAACCTTGCCTATTCACTCATTGATGGACTGATTGATTTGTATCTGCTGGTCAATCAACTCATTGATAAATCCTTCCATCCACTCAGCTAGGCAACAGTCTACCCACTTGTTGACCCACGAGTTATATGCCATCAATATCTAAGAAGAAATGTGACTTTGACCTTGTCTATAAACATGGATATAGTTTATGATTTACAACTGCAATTAGCACAGATACCATATATCACAGCAGAGTGCGACAGCAATATTTGTGGTGCCTGGAGTGACACAAATGATAACAATCACTCTTCTGTTGCTGTATTGTAAACAGGCAAGGGTCTTCTACAAGGATATGGTACTCTGTGGGGACCAGGACACTGGGGAGGTGGAGACACTACCCTACAAAGATCATTCTTTATTTTAACATGTAACAGAGATTTACATGTGTGGACATACTTCTTCTGCCTTCCTTCACTACTAATTCTTATTGAGAAGGCAGGGAAATTTCTCAGAGGAAATATTTTTTTTTCCATCCAGCCTTTAGACCATTCAACTTCCATATATTTTTTTACTAGAACTTAAAAAGCATGACTTGGTGGAAAGCTCTATTTAATAAAAGTCTCTAACATATGTAGTAATAATCATTTAGTATACATGGAGAACACAGCTTTCAAGGTCATGAGGAAGACTTCTAGGTAGAGAAAAATCACAGGATGTCTCTGGCTGAGTCTGTTAAAAAGAGTAGAAATTAAGGTCTTTAAAATGTAGTAAAAGCACATCACAATCAGGGAAAAGTATGATTGTGTTGATATGTCATGGATTATGAATAGAAACCAATTGTTAGACTCAAACTGATTTTTTGAACAATGAAAGATTTCATTGGCTGGTGACAAATTATGATTACAAGGAGAAAATATATTTTGAACTTACTACTTTTAAAAAAGAAACAAGTACAAAATGATTCATTTCAGGATAGATAGATAGATAGATAGATAGATAGATAGATAGATATAGGTAAATAGATAGATGATAGAAAATTATATAGATAGATGATAGATGATAGATAGATGATAGACAGATAGATAGATAGATGACACAAATTTCAGGATCAGGACTCAATAAAACATATAGAATGTGTCTACTTAAATTAATTAAAAGGGAGAATGAATAATTTTCTACAAGTGATGTCTTATGAGGAGAAGGGATTTCTTTCCTTGACTCTCCTACCTTCACGTCTAAGAGGCCAACTAAAAAGTGGAGTCGAGAAAAAAACATAAAAATCCACCTGATGTAAATTTTACATTCCATGATGGCTTTAAGAAACCAAACACAATGGAATAGGGAAAGTTGTAGTTCTTATTCTTACAGAAAGATGACTGGATACAAGGGGTTTGTGCTGATGGGAAGGAATGTAAGTGAAAATGGTCAGATTCTTCCTCATGAATTAGTGACTCTTATTTACCTGCATCTGTCCAATTCAATTCCTGTTTCTTTATTCATCAAGAAGATTGATCATCCTGAAGGACAACTTCTGAGCAATCTTACACTGCCTAAATTTCAGTACTCAAAGAGTCAGAGGAAACAGAGAGAAAATCACACCAAATTTCACATTTTACAGATGAGAAAACTAGGCACACATATTTGGTTGCTGATAAAAATGATATTGAAAAATCAGGTGCTCTCTGCAGTGTTAGTCTTATTTGTCTTCCATAGTCAAGCTCAATAGCTTTCTCTGTGGTGAAAGCAAGTCCTTCCAATGAGATAACGATGTGATCTGGAGGGCACACTGAGAAGCACATTATTAATTCAAGGGGTAAAATCCCAAAGTAAATGGGTTGAGAGAGAGAGAGAGAGAGAGAGAGAGACTTTAAAGAAGCACTACAAAGGCTATTTGAGTGCAATTCTAAATCATGCTACAACACAATTTGTTTTCTAGATGCTTTCTAATATGTTATAAAGATAAAGTATGAGAAAATATTAGTCTTTTGCTTCTTCAAGTTGGTGCTTCATTTATCTTCCATTTGGCTAAGATTTTTCTTTTTTACTAACAGGAGTCTTGTATATGTCATAAGATCTTCATTTAACTTTTCTACTTGTCACTTCTATATCATTAGTAGATGAAAGTCACGGAAATCTGCAGATTAAAAAGGAAGATAAAAGGTTACCTGTCGACGACTTGAGAGAAGCCCGTTATTATGACCCTCAGAGGTGATATGGCATTTGAGTGCTCCCCCTTCTGAAGGTCATTTGTCCTCATCCCTAGAAGTTAGGGATGAGACAAGAAACAGAGATTTCTTCCTGTAAAGGGCATTGGCATTATAGGGAAAGGAAGAGAAACGATACAAGCTCTGGATTCTGGTAAGTTCTGGCTGTGCCTATAAACACTACTATCCATTGCAATCCTTTCATTCATTAGTTATATAGTAATAGCAATGAAACTGTAGTATGTTTTCATGTTTGGGTCCTAGAAAACTCCCTCAGTAAGGACACATTAAGTTACAGGAAGATGTATTTTCTTAGCTAAGAAAGAGGTAATAATGGGGATGATCAAAATATATGTAAATGCCAAAATGAAATTTGTTATTTTCTACAGCAAACATGCTAATAAGATGATTGATTTTTTTTCTTTGAAAAGATAAACAAGAGTTTATATAAACAAACCCTTAGCTGAATTAATGGAAAGTAGAGACACAAATTAATAAAATAAGACATGAATAGGAAATATAACAGACACCAGAGAAGTTCAAAAATTCTAAGAGAATTTTGTTTTGTTTTTTTGTCTTTTTTGAGACAGGGTTTCCCTGAAGACCCAGCTGTCCTGCAACTTTCTTTTTTTTTTTTTCACATAAATTTATTTATTTATTTTTAACAATCCGAGACCATGTTCCCCGCTCATTCCCCCACCCCACCAGAGCCCATGCATTCTGCCCAAACATGCTTTCCATCTCTTAGTCTTTCTCAATAGAGAAATTTGACCAATGGAACAAAACCGAAATCACAAACTGAGACACATACAATTTCAGCCATCTCATATTTGACAAGGGGGCCAAGAAACACAATGGAGAAAAGACAGCATCTTCAGCAAGTTGTGTTGGGCAAAACTGGATCACCACTTGTAGAAGAAATGAAATTAAACCACCTACTCTCACCTGTACAAAAGTCAACTCCAGATGGATTAAAGACCTCAACGTGAAACCCCAAACTCTGAAGGTGATAGAAGAAAAAGTTGGCAGCAGACTACAAGACATAGGCGTAGGAAAACTACTCCTAAATCAGACAGCAGCTACAAGAATAAGGTCGACAATTACAAATGGACCTCATCAACTCAAAAGCTTCTGTACATCAAAAGAAACAATCAAGGAAGTGAGAGAAATCCCACAGAATGGGAGGAAACCTTCACTGCAGATACATCTGACAAGCATTGTTCCAGAATATATAAACTACTCAAAAACAAGAAAAAAGAAAACAAAACGACCCGTCAATAGATGGAGCAAAAGAACTGAACAGAGACTCACAAGCAAGGAAAGTAGATGTCTAGAAACACCTCAAGAACTGCCACATCATAATCATTACGGAAATGCAAATAAAACCACTTTAAGATATCATCTTACTCCAATAAGACTAGCTAAGATCAAGGAAAACAAATGATACCAAGTGCTGGAGAGGTTGTGGGGAAAGGGGAACACTCATCCACTGCTGGTGGGAATGTCAACTTGTACAGCCACTATGGAAAGCAGTGTGGAGAAGCCTTGGAAGACTTGGAATGAACTTGCCACCCGACCCAGCCATACCACTCCTGGGCATGTACCCTCAAGACTTACGCCACCACAGAGATACATGCACGGCCATGTTTATTGCAGCTCTCTTCACAAAGCAAGGACTGGAACCAACCTAAATGCCCTCAACTGACGAGTGGATAGAGAAAGTGGTTACATCTACACGATGGAATCTATGCAGCAGTAAAAAAAGACGACATCACGAGCTTTGCAGGAAAAGGCGAGCTAGAGGAAATCATGCTGAGTGAAGTAACACAGTCCCAGAAAAACAAACGATGCATGGTATCACTCATCTGTGGATGCTAGTGCCAATTACCCAGTTGTAAGTATTTCTTGTGTAGGGCCCCCTGAGCTTTTGTACAAAGCAGTTGGGCATAATGCATTTTGGAAACAACAACAACAACAGAAAATACTGCATCAAAGAACTGACTGAAACAGTGAACTTCTGCTCAAAACAGTCAACTTCCCCATGGAAGATGATTGATTTTATTAGGTATTTTAGAACAGTAGATTGTAAAAATTAAAATATATTTGATATATTTAAGACCACTATCTTGAAAACTTTTCTCTCAGTAAATGATGTTTACCAATAATCAATTTAAACAGGTTTCCAATTCCAATCATCAACGGAGGGGTTTGGTTTTGTTCCTTTTTTTTTCCATTTCTTTGCAATTCAAAGATATAGTCATTGAACTTTATTATGAAAGTTTGTATGTTACTTGCTTTCCATTGTCATGATAATTATATGAGTTATTCAGCTTAAAATGAGGAAAGGTTGAATGTCCTGTCTGTATTTCTCTGTTGTTTCAGGTATCTGCTGAAGCACCAGCTATGCCCTCTGAGAGAGTAGAGCAGAGAAAATGCTACAACTGATACCCAGAAGCCAGGAGAGGAGAGCGCAGTGTTCCCATTCCTGCCTCAAGGGCATGCCTCAGAGTATCTTGCTACCTTGAAGAGCCCTGTCATATCAGTCTGTCTTTTATTTTTGTTTTAAACTCTTAAAATATATGTTTATATGCTACTAAATGAATGGTTATAAGAAGTCAGATTGGTTTTAGATTTCGACGACTTAAACAATTTTTGTCGAAATTATAAACTTTACTTTTTAATTGCCTGGTGACCCAAAGATAGTGATTGAGAACCTTCCATTCAAGCATTCAGACCAGAACCCTGTTGTATATAACCACTATTTTTTTTTCCCAATACCACTTGAGAGGTTTTACTTTACAAACATACAAGTCACTTTCTTCCCTGTGTTTATGGTGAGGCAGGACAATGTATATGGAGGTATAGTCACTCAGAACAATGTAGGCCAGTGCAGCAATCTCGCATTGTGTACCAAACATTCATTACATTCCAAGTGGGACTGAACTTCACCAATGTTTGAACATTTTCAGATGTGTCTTTACTGAGTTATATATGGTATTTCTATTATACCAAGTTATTTCTCACGAAGTAGATCAATAAAATCCAGTGAAAATGATTCTGGTGGAGTTTGTTACCAGACAAAAAAAGCCAAGAACACAGAAGTGTGAATAAAGCAGGTTTTCTTGAATACAAAATTGGATTAGTGGATATGTTTTAAAAATCTAAAGATGGCCAGGCTTGGTGGTGTATGCCTTTAATCCCAGCACTTGGGAGGCAGAGACAGGCAGATCTGTGTGAGTTCTAGGCCAGCCTTGTCTACATAGTGAGTTCCAGGAGAGCTGGAGCTACAGGGAGACCCTGTCTCAAAAAGACATAAAATAAATAAATAAATAAATAAATAAATAAATAAAAACTAAAGACACAGGTACAAAAGAAAGAACATCTTGTCATCTGTCCCTTGCTGTCCTTTTCCACTCAATCACACTCACTTCAAAGGTTAGATTTAAATGCACACCTGCTGATTATTTGTGCTTAAAAAAATTAATTAAAAGAAGGATATAACTTGGTGTTTGACTGATTCCTTAATGAATATATTTGCATTTAAGAAGAGCACTCACCTTTCCAGTCTTCCTGCTGAACATTTTCTTCCTTTAGCCTAAACAGCTGGATTTCCAAAATTAACACCAAAGGCTCTGTGAAAAAAGGCAGGAACTTATCCTCATTAAAATAAATCAAGTCTGTTTCGCCTTCATTTAGTACTTTTATTTTATGTTTATGCGTGTCCTGCATCCATGTAAGGGAACCATATGTGTTCAATGCCCTCAGAGGACATTAACAGGGGGTCAGATCCCCCTCGAACAGGAGTTATAGAAAGTTGTTAGCTGCCATGAGGGTGCTGGGTCTTGAACCAGGGTGCTCTGGAAGAATAGCACGTGTTTTTAATCACTGATCTATCTCTCTAGCCTTCAAAAATGTGCTGAGATTGCAGATATATGCTACTGCATCTGGTTTATAAAGATTCTGGGGATCCAAACTCCAATCCCTGAATTGTATGGTAAGTTCTTTATCCCCTGATTCATACCCAGCCCTAAATCAAGTCTTATACTTATTTCAATAAAATTTCAAGCATAAAAATGTTAACCATCTTAAAAAGGCAACAAAAACTTTTGCTCTGTAGTATTATGGAATACTTTATTACATATATTCTTGTTTGTAATAGGCATAGCACATAAGAATGAAATTAAAACTGGTTTATTTTCATTACAGTCCCAAATTAAAAGTGGATAACTTAAACCTTATGTTTGCAGAAAGGAGTCTATGAGAGCAAATGCCAAAAACTTGAATGAAGAGATACACTTATTTTTCAAAACATATTTTAGGATACCATAAGGAGTAATATACATTAATGAATAAATCACTGTATAAGGACAAGATGTTTTGTCTCATAAGCCCCATTTCTAGCTTATTGTAACAGTACTTACATCCTTTTAACAAGGTACTTACTTTGTTATTGTGTTTGTTTCTTACTAGGGATCAATAATTTATGTTGACTAGTGATTCTGGAGGGTCTAGCCTAGCTAGGTGCATATGACTCATAGCTTTGGACCAGAGTCAGTACCTAAAGTAGACAATCTGCTGGCCAGAGTGATGAAAGAGATGTCATATCCTGACACCTAAGAAAGAGAGAATGCCTTTGATATGCACCCAGCGCCTCGCCTTAAATTAACACCTCCTCATCATTCCATGGAGGACCAAGCTATAGGGAAAATATCTGAAGGACAGTCATAGCCAGACAACTGTTACCAACTCTGATGACCACATGTCCTGATAGGTAAGAACCCCAGAGTCTTCCATACCTCTTCTGCTCATGAAACTCCATACTCTGTATCATCATCAATATGATCTTAATATTTCCTTCCTTCCCTTAATTTTTTCTTTACTATATATGATTCTAATATACTTATGAGAATTTTGATGTCTCTCTATGGTGACTAATCGTATCATGCTTGTGTACATTTAATTTGGGCTGAAGTCATTTTCTTAGGGATCTGCTTTTCCTCCTTCCTTCCCTTCATGTACTCATGTTGCTGTTTAATGCCAGCCTGCTGTTTTCTGCTAATGCTTTCCTTTCAAACTACCCAGTCTTCTTTCCTGCCTTTCCTAAAGATCCCAATATAGAAATACTTTCTTATTTATTTTCATGTAAAAGGGTGAGAAGACTCTTATCTGAATGGAATTGAAATTGATGGTCCAGTAACTGTTGTGATTAGATTAGTGCTTTTCAATCTCCCTTGAACTATTAGAGTTTCTGTTCTAATTAACAATAAGAACACATGTTGGAGATAGTGAGAAAAGAAAAAGTGAGTTTATTAAGAACACACAGTGACTGCTTATTTCATGTGAACTAAATTCATATATTTCCTGTGATTTTACTGAAGCGATAGTCACTGTCTTGAATATGTGTATTATAAGCTGGCCGTGGTGGCGCATGCCTTTAATCCTAGCACTTGGGAGGCAGAGGCAGGTGGATCTTTGTGAGTTCAAGGCCAGCCTGGTCTACAGAATGAATTCCAGGACAGCTGGGACTACAGGGAGACCCTGTCTCGAAGAGACCAAAAAAAAAAAAAAAGAAAATGTGTATTGTAGCAGTATGAGAACTTTCACGTTTTAGTAATTACTGTAAAGATTGATATATGTATATATATGCATTACTTAGTATTAATAATATTCTCTTGAACTTGTATTTCACAACTATCCAGATCCATGTACATTCTTCATTCCTTATGATATAACTGTCTTTTGTTATATGACCAGAATTTATGGAACTCACAAAAAATTGCTACTTTAGCTTTATGTGGCCATATGAATATATCAGAATGTGAAAGAAAAAATAGTTTTAGTTATTTTCTAATCCTGTTATTTTCCTTCTTCTGAGAGATACAATTTTACCTCTGGTATTATTTTTCTGACATTTTTCCCTTAGCATATCTTGTGTTACAGATTTGGTTATGGCAAGTACTATAAGTAATTTAAAAATATAACTAATGTATCTTCATTTTGCATTTACTTGCTTCCTTCTTCCCTTCCATCTATTTGAGATAGGTTTTTACTATATAGTCCAGGCTGGTCTTCAACTGTGGTCTTCCTACTGTAGTCTCTTCTGTATTAGAACTACGAGTAAACCAGAAGCCAGCACATGCTCTTTTCTGTATAAAAGACTGAATACTCATATTCTTACAAGAAGCTCTGAGCCTTATCTAATTTAGATGTTATTATAGATAAACTAGCAGTATATCCTAAGTCCTAGTGTCACTGATGATCAATTACTTACTGGCATATAAGCAAATCTATATTTTTTCTTGAAAATATTTTTTTTCACCAAACACTATGCAGATATCTAATAACGTGAGTGTTGTTGAGGAGAATAGGGGGGTTGTTCCACTAGGGGCTGAGGCTCAATGAGGGTATAAATGTGGGATTTCAGGTTAATAGTCTCCCAGCAAGGTGTCATCCCTGCCTGCCTACTGCTGGGACCGCAGTGTGCAGGTGCACCATCTAGAGCTGTCCCAGAACTGTGTGATGTGAGTCTAGTGTCAGCTGTTGGTCTGGGAGCCTGCACAGCTTCAGTGTCTGCTCTCGGGAATCTGGAATGATTATTCACTCCTACACATCCTGCGTCTTAGATCACCCATGCCATTTGTATTTCCACTTGTCTCTTCTTCTCTTCATCAGACTAATGAGGCCTTGATGGTTTGTTTTACAGGCATATTTCTACTTCACTTTCCTGATACTCATTCATGAACCTTTATTCTGAATGTCAAGATCAACACATATGCTGGTCAGTTTCTTTTTTCATCTGTGCTGGTTTTCATTTTCTTTATGCTTTTTATGAAGGCAGTTTTCTTCCTGCTGCAATTTACAGTCTAGCATGCTTTCTTCACTGCCTTGTGCTCAACAACTTCACCAGGAATTTGGAGAACTCCACTTAGATTTCCAGTTCTGCCACCTCCTCATGACCCAGTCCGAATCTCTAATTCCATCCGCTGCCGCCTCTTCTCGGCATTGATCTTTCTTTATCCACTGCAACTTTGATGGTCTCTTGCTGATAATTTTGCTCTACTATGAGTCTTATGGCTCCCTGACCAAGGACATAAAAATATAACAGTAACAATAAACTCTTTACCTCAAACTTACAATTAGTTTGTGCCAGTTTCTCTCTGTACCTATTGCTAAATATTTATCTACGTCTGGCATGGGAGTTCAGTTTTGAAATAGAACTTAGACAACTATTCAAGTTAACTTGCTTTTCTTATGTGTTATAAATATCTGAAAATTGATCATTGCTCAATTTGGCCTCTTCTGGAGGCCTGTAGGGTGATTTCCAATGAGTGAAGTATGCAGATTGTCAGCTATAACCTTCAAAGCAATGGGGTAAAATGGAAGAAAGCAGGATCAGGCTGACCCCGAAGACCTTTGCTGCTCAATAGGGAAGAGCTAACCTTCATTTTACCCAGGAGATTGGTTGATAAACTCACTAGGATTATTTCTCTTCCTCTTATTCACTGTTTATGACATTGTGATTGCATAGGAAAAAATACTTCTGTATCTCAGTCTATTTCAGAAAGCAGATTCAAGAAGTTGTGACATGGTCTAAGAACAATTTAGCAAAAGGGTTTGTTCTTTACATAGTCAGTAGAGGATATAAAATATGCCTTCAACCTGCTCTTTGTTTTAAGAGAACCCTGTTTGAGGCTCTTATACAATTATAGTGCCTTCATTTTAGTGCTGATCAAAAGCCAGGCTCCATGAATAGTCACTAGTGTGCTGTGTGACTGGTCTGCAAAGAGTGCCAAAGTCCCTTATTTAAAACAGGCTGTGTGGAATAGAAGTCATCTGTTCCTTTTTTTGAGACAGTCCTTAAGGCCCAGGCAGCAGGGAAGGATCTTTGTGGCCATCTCTGCTCAGATAGCCAACTGTCAGTATTAGTAGGCACCTGGAGATTCTTTACACCACTAGAGCCTCAGGAAAAGTGTATATGTCTATACATATATTTGCCCAGACACACACACACACACACACACACACACCCCACACACACACTCATACACATAGGGAACTACTACACTGGGGCTGAACATAATCTTACTCAGCATTGTACAAAAATCCAAAACATTTTTTAATTGCCTTCTTTTAGGAGTAAACTTGAATGAGAAAAATTAAAATCCATTTCACCACGTCACAAAACCTTGAAATGATGAGAAACAGTTAAGAAAATAGTTAAGTTTAAATATACACACATACATGCACACAACAAACACACACATAGACCCACGCATAGAGTAGCTGAAGGAAATCTTAAAGAGGATGTCCTCAATGTTTCCCTCCAAGAGAGTAACTGTGTGTGTGGGGGGGGGGAGGTATGTGTAGGACATAGGTCAAGATATTTTCTTTAATTGCTCTCCATGTAATTTTTTGAGACAGGTCTCTTATTTCACCTTGATCTGACAGCGCATAGAAGACACCCTGGGAGCAGGGCTCAGGGATGCAGCCATCGCCCCCCCTCTTGCTGGACCCACAGAAGCAAGCTACTGGACTCCAGCTTTTTTACAGGAGTGCACAGTTCTCACACTCAGATTACAAACGTGCTATAGACTGAACCATTTCTCCCAAACTCATTCATTTTTTGAAACGAGGTCTTACTTGTAGCCTCGGCTGGATTCAAACTTCCTGGTCTGGGCAGGCCTCCTGAGTGATGGGTTTGTCTGCATTCCTTCACACTGCAAGGTATCACTTACAAATGCATATGGTTGAACTAAAGCTACAAAGACTTTAACCATCTCAGAGTTGTTAAATTCCTTTGGACTGACCTAATCTTTCTCCACTTGTTAGTCTCAAAATGTGAACCACATCAGATAGTGGAGATTCTGCAATTTTCAAATTCCTGGGATGATCACACCACCACCTCCTTTAATGATGTGTCTTCCCAGTGCACAGCAAACCAGACTACTTATGGGAATTTGTTACTAGACATACCTTGACCTTTGACCTCACTCTAGGTTTTATTTTTTTCTTTTTAGCATCTTCTTACTCTAATAGTCCTTGTCCTTTACTACAGTGAAAAGTTGCTATTAAAGACTATGGCAAGATTTTCGTGAAGGTCATCAATCTCAAACACTTGACAGTTCCCTTTTGTCTTAAATCCCTTTCACTCTCTTCTGTGTATATTTTTGGTTTATGAGTTAATAATCATAGTTAAAGTTATCATTCCTTCATGTTTTCTGAAGCACTCTTGTTTTATTGATTTGATTCTTCTAAGAACATTGGGCTACACAGGAATATGATGGCCCAAATAGGGAATCATGCATCTGGTGGAGAGCAGAGTCACTGGAATGTGAAGGAAAGATTAAAGAGAGAAAACATGGAATAATCACCAAACAAAGCAAGCGAGATGCTCTGCCTTGGTAATTTCGTCTTTCTAGATTCACACATTTTCTCATTGAACTCAAAGCCCCTTGCATTTGAACTCCTTCCCAGTTGTACTGACCTTAAGCATCATTGTTCCCTAGCTTGGGCACCAAGCATGCTGCTTGTTTACATGAAGACCTCCATCAGGAAACAAATTATTCATTCACATCAAGGCTACTAGTCTCTCCTTGTTCTTCCTTCAGTTTGCTGTGATTTTCCTTCCTGGGCTTTCCTCCTACTGACAAGTCAATAGAAGGGGAATTTCAATGCTTCAGCATTTTAATAGTATTGTGTAAAGTTGAATCAAAGATGTGAAATGTAAGCACTCAGGCACAACTCAGAGAAGCCATCCCCAGCCTCCTTTCTTTTTTCTTCAGAAATCCTAAATACTATTTACGATCTAAAAGATTTGTGTTGCATCACAAGTAAAACAATGTTTGCATAGGTTTGAAGAATGAGCCAATAAACTGTGTCCCTGCATGTTTAAACTCAGAAGACAGGAAGGAAGCTGTGATGAGGCAAGGTCAGCGCTCCCCTGGCAAGTGGACTGACAACCCACAGTGCACTTGGAGTTGAGTGCTGACTGATTTGCCTCCAGTTTGAAGACCAAACACCAGAAAGCTTGTGACTCCACAAGGGTTCTGCAGTCAGAAACCCAACGGGAAATTCCCCCTTGCTCTGCCTCTCCATAAAGCAAACAACCTCTTTTTGAAATTGGAAACTTTAGGGGAAGATTTGTGATGCTTTAGGATTATGAAACCATCTGTTATCTTGGAGTTCACAGGCTAGCTTGCTTTAATAGTGCAAAGTTTGGGCTGGCTGCCCACTCCTCTTTCTAGAGCAGTTCAAGTCAGTCTACACTGATGTCTAAGAGGTTAGTCTTTTAAACTGACGGGATAATTTGTAACAATCAGTAGGAATCAGAGTAACATACCTGGTACTTTTTCAGGACAGTTTTACTGCCTGCTCCAGGGAGCATTTCGGAGTTCAGTTTGTGAACTTCAAATTTCCACTCTGCTTAACTTCTCCTCCTGTGTAATTTTGGTTTTGTTTTGACAGTTGGTGACCTTTAACCCCCTGAGTAAAATGTTTAGGCTGAGGAAGACTGAAAAGAGCTTTCAGATGGGATGTTGCCAACCTGTTTCCAGCACAGCAGACCCATATATAGACATGGTTTTCAGCCTCTATCCAGTGTTCTGGTGGAACAAATCAGATCAAAGTCTTGTTTAATAAGTTTGAAAACTGCCCATCCACATTGCACAGAAAAAAACATATTATGGAAATCAAAAATACTGTATTCAGTCGTGCTCTAACTTTAAATTGAATCCTGTGTGTGTGTTCTCAATTTCAAAAGAAGAAGCAGGAGACAGAGCAGGGTGCCTAAACTTTCTTAGCTTAATACTGTCTGTAACTGAGCTGGGCTCCACTATGCGTCTCTTCACTGTGTTTTAAGGGTTCCTCAAGAGCAGTGGGTGTAGAGCAATCAGAATATGATTAATTGGCTGCATGTGTAATCAATCATCTCTTACAGATGGGTTATGAAAGTGGCAAACATTCTCACTCTCCATACTTTGGAATAGAAATTATTTACATATTACCGAAGGAATACCATACAGTTCTGGAGGAATATTAAATTAAAATGCAGATGTAAAGTACATTAACCTCTGAGACTTTGATTCCTGAAATTTGTTTTATATTGGGAGTTCTTGCAAAAATTACAATATTGGTCAAGGACACACTGTGCAGCTGTGGGTCACTCTTTGATACAGTGTGATTATGACTATAAATTAGAGAACCTGGGTTTAGAGAGATGGCTCAGTGGTTAAGAGCACTAACTGTTCTTGCAGAAGAATTGGGTTCAAATCCCAGCACCCACGTGGTGGCTAACAATGGTCAGTAACTCCAGTTCCAGGGGATCCAATGCCTTCTTTGTCCTCCATGGGCACTGCACAACATGGGTGCCCTTATATGACTGCAGGCACAATACTTACACCCACAAAATAAAAACAGAGTAAAAAATCAAATTACAGAAGCTTTTGGATGTAGGACTGATGTACCCCAACATACTGAGCAAACATGACTAGAATAGGTAGTTATGTGTGTCTTTTTATGTGTGTTGCTGGTTTAGTGTTACCATGGATACCTGTTCCACACTTGCATCATGAATATACTTTGGTATTTACCTCTTCTTAGATTTCCTCTGTGCTTTTTTCCAAGGGAGGTGATGGTGTCTTGAACTATTGTGCCACTTACTCTGAGGGTATAAGGGTCAGAACAAGAAGTTCGGGACTGACCCTTGGAAGTTGATATTCACCTTTACATCTGCCTTCCAGGCCGTCTTTACATGTCAAAATTCATGTGACAGATGAAGCTATTTGAATTGTGGATTGTAAGTGATTGTCCTCAGTCATTTGTAAAGAAACCTGGAGACTGTATGTTTACCAGATAGGATGCTCTCAGTGTCCTGTGGACCATTTCTTGGGCTGAGGCAAGTGTACCTAGATATTGGTCATCACAAGTACAGTTTCTTTCATCCTAAACCCCAAACAGATCTCAAAGGATTCCATCAGATTCCTGAAAATTTGCCTTCAGATAACTGCTCCAAATGCAACTTACCCACTGAAATTTGCCTCCCTCCTTGTTAAACAATGCAGTTTCATGCCATGAAAGGGCTCCTGTTGCACTGCTTAGTAAGGGACCTGGTGACAGAAGCAAGGTGACTAGACTGCTTTGTCTCCTATTATTCCTGGGGGCTGGAGAGATGGCCTAGCGGTTAAGAGCGCCGGCCGCTCTTGCAGAGGACCCGGGTTCAATCCCCAGCACCCACATGGCGGCTGAGAACCGTTTGAAACTCCAATTCCAGGAGAACTCCAGTTCCAGGGGAATCCGACACCCTCTTCTGATCTCCGCGGCATTGCATGACATGGGTGCACAAACTTGCATGCAGACAGTATATTCATACACATACAGAAATAAATAAAATTAATAAAAAAAATTCCTGAAGAAGAAAAGGTGTCCTTTCAACACTGCTGGTAAAGCACATGGACTGAAGCCTAGGACCATGGGTCAATGTTCGCTGCTGGTAAAGCACGCGGACTGAAGCCGAGGACCGTGGGTCAATGTTCATTTGTTATTTCTTCTTAGCCTTCCAACCAGGTTCACTGTCTCTTTATTTCCAGGTCACTAACTCTAAAACCATGTTTTAGTTTGACACCGCTACTGATTCTAAGAGTTTTCTTTTTTTTTTTTCCTATTTAATGAGCAAGTATTAAGCAAACTCTGCTATGATGTCTATTGCTTTTTTGTTTTTTTTATGGTTTTTTGTTATAACTAAATAACTATTGTTAATATGAACAACTTAAGCAAAAACCTTACATGTTGATTTCACGGGAATTGTAGAAGTACATTTATCTCTAGACATTAGAAAGACTGCAATAGCTATAAACTCTAGTGAAACAAAATAGAGTCTTTAACAATTAACATATATAAAATTGGTGTTTTTCACACAGATATATTCATATGCATTCATAGTTTAAAAAAGAAAGTAGCTTTTTTATGCTTTTTAACCTAAAGCATACTTTTCCTTTTGTGTTAAATTGCAGAGTCCCACAAACAAGTAATAATCACCTACTTAACTGTACAACTTTGTGAATGTAATACACTGTACGTGCAAAACTGTTACTGCTACTAAAGTTCTACCTCTTAAATAGTAGTAGTTCATTTTATGGCTTTTTTTGCAATAGGAAATATCCTTTCCTATATACTGTGCTATTTTATATGCATTACCTTTTCAAGTTTTTTTATTAAATTTAAATGCTTTTACAGAAAAGGATTCTCCCAGGTACTAAATTATTTGAGTACAACTACTTTAATATACTATGAGAAGCTATACCTGGGTCCCTGAATATCTAATACTAGAACCAATAATCTACCTTGTTTGTATACAAGATATGACACATTAAAAAGTTTCACATTTCCTATCATACTAAATCCTGGATTCCCTCCTTTCTATTGTTTTTAAACCTTAGGATGAACTTTTACCATTCCTTGACGTTATTTTCCAAAAGACGCATTAAAAAAAAAATCACATCCTAAGGCAGAAGAAATGGCTCACAAAGTGGTTGTGTACAGTTGGAGAAAACCAATGCTGGGCATGGTGGCGACTGGTCTGTAACCCCAGGGCTGGGGGCAGAGACAGACAGAGCCCAGGGACTCACTGACTACAAGTGAGCTTCAAGTTCAGTGAAGAGACCTTGTCTCAAAACCTAAGGTAGAGAGTGATACAGGACTCCACATGTGAAGCCCCTGTAGCCACAATCCAGGCATGAATGAGACATCCATAGACATAAATATGTGCACACAAGCATACACAACTCACACATACTCAACACATGTCCATAAACCACACTAAGGGTACAGAAGCTCACATCACACATGTACACATGCAACACACATAGGTCACACATGCATATAACATACATACAATAAATGAATAAATTAAGTATTTTCCTTTAAATAAAAGACAGAAAGAAGTTGTGCTCACTCTTCCAAGTTAGCAGGTTTGACTTCTCCTCTTAGCCATAAGAACCAAGTTTGAATTTTCCCACCGAGGTTATTGAGATCCATGGTGTGCACTGACATTCCCTAACTTGTGCATATATTAAGGGTGGATGTCCTCTGAGTGTTTCTGACCTCTGCCCTTCAACATTGCAAACCCACATTTTGATTCAAAACCATTGTAAGATTTTTCCAGCCCCAAATTCATAATCACAGGTTTGACATTTTTATAACAATCACCCATGTCTGAGTCAGTAAATATACACAGGCATGTGGGGTTTTTTTCAAAATGATTATTAAGTTATTAGTCAAGTTGTTTTCAAAGGAGGCTGGAAGTTATATTTTTAGTATTAAAGTGACCCCTGGGTCCTGGGTAAAAAGCATTTTATATACAGAAGGATATGGTGAGTGGAAAAAGTTTGGGCTCTGGTCCAGAAATGCATCTTGATAGGTCTTTGGCTAAATTTCCACAGAGATTCTTAGCATTAAAAACTGACAAACATAACTTCTTCTCCAGTTTCTAGTGTATTTTACTGACCATATGTGAACACAATTCATGCTCTAAAAAGGTCTTTGCATTCTTGAAATTCATAAGCATTTTTCTGATCTCACAAAAAATATTCTCAGTAAGGAATTTGGAATTTTCAATCAGGAACAACTGTGTTGTGAGATAAAATAGAGGAATGATTTATAACTTCTACCTACACTGGCCACTGATATTTCTAGTTCGAAGACAATTAATTAAATGTGTTTTGTGTTCCTGTTTTCTTCACAGTTAATATTCTGGCTCATTAGGGGTACAGAAAGTTCAGTTATTGCCAGTCTATTGTTTCTAATGACATGGAAAAATGGGTGAACTTATTTTATAGTTAACTGAAATAATGCAGTGGCTCAAATTATGCTTGAAGTTTTGAGTGGTTAGATTCAATAATTTATCTATATGAAGCTTGAAAATGAAGGAAAAAGAGTAATTTCCTGAACCTAGTCAGTAGCGTGTGCTTAGAAGTGAAAGAAAACACAAAGATAATTGCAATATAATAGATAAATGTTTGTCTGGCACGTCTTGTACTTTTTCTGCTGAAGAAATAGTGATTTGTCTCAATGCTGGAAAAAAGCTGACTGTGTAAGATATACTTCGAAGCAGTACATTACATACAGAATGATACATACTGTTCTACATAGGCAATTTAAGGCATACTCGTGAGCATGTTTGATGACACAGATTTCCCCACTGACTGTGTTGTTGAGTAAGATATGTTCCTACCACATGGGGCAACGGAATCCTGGGACCAGCTTCTTTGAGCTCTTTTCTTTGTTTAATATTTTACAGTTTTAGTTACAAAATCATGTAGGGTAAGGTTGATATCCAATTTTACAACCAAAAATGTCAATTCTCCTTTGTTTTTCTTCTACTCTCAGATATGAATGTATTTGTTTGATGCTGTAAACCCCTCTGTGTTAGTTCTGCTAAATCTCATGTAGATTTCCCAACTGTTTTCCTAACTCTGTCCCATATAGATCCACCTTTGTCCACGTCAACAGCAGTGAGTGGAGTTCCCTGACTACTCTCGCTGTGTCTACTTTTGCCTACAATGCATATTCTGCTAAATTAAACTTTAAAAATACAAATAAATTGTGTCTCCAGACTTTAAACCCATAGGTTTCCCTCCTCATATCCATAGAATAAAGTTAGAGGTCCTTGTCTTAATTTGCTGTAAGCAATTTGGGGGAATTGAAGGATTTATTAGGCTTATAAATGCATTCCATCACTCAGGGAATCCAAGGCTGGAAGTCAAATCAGGGATCCAGAGGCCGGAATGGAGGCTCAGACCAAGGAGCAGGAGCCGGGTTTACTGTCTTGCTTCCTCTGCTTGTTTAGTTGCCTTGTCATTGTTATGTAGTCCAAGCCCTGCTGCCCCGGGGCAGAACCTGTCATTGAGTCCTTGGCCCCACTAAAGCACCAATCCTTTTTGAAAATGCTCACAAATGGCAGCTCTGATGGAGGAAATTCCTCAATTGCTACTCCTTCCCAGGTGTTTGTAGCTTTGTGCTAGTTGACAGAAACTTACCAGCAATGTTCTGAAATATCGTTCACAGGCCTCTCCTGGGTGTGGCCCTTTTCTGGAACTTCCTGCTCCCTCAGGCCCTGTCCTCTGATGACTGAGCAGGAACACTGATTTCACCAGTCCCTTGCACATACCATCTTGTTTCCCCTTTGCCCAACATTCCTTCCCCATGTCCCCATGTCACTAGAATATGTTCCAACCAGAAAAACTCCCTGGATCTTCCTACTAGATATCCTTGGTTTATGTGTCACTTATCCATTCCTTCCATCATAGCGATACAATTCCTGATCATAATGACTTGTGGAGATCATCTGTCATTTCTTCTGGAATACATTCTTCATGAAACTGTGTTTCACCTGCTTTGTCTGGGCATTTCATCATGTAGTGCAGAAACGGGCCCAATTCCTGAAGGAAAACCATAACAATTCAATCACCTGCTTACACACACACACACACACACACACACACACACACACATACACATTACAAAGGACAACTCAGGAATCAGAACAAAAAATAGACTTGAAGGGCAAGCTCTTGGTTTCCGTCCACTTCAGGACTGCATGGAAGGAAGGATCCCTTCAGCCTCTGTGAGTATGTTTTTTTTCCCCACATGACACTTTAGGAAAACTATTTTGTTTTCAGTATTAAGTTGTAAAAGTCAAGTCTTTATCAAAGAAAATAAATTTTTCCTGCCACAAAAAGTGACATATCAGACATGTCAGAATTGATTTTATTTAACGTTCTTTGACATAATAAAATAAATATTTCATATTTCTCTTTGTTTGGAAACTGAGACTCATAAAGCCTCACACAGCTGCCCTCAAAGTCACCATCAAGCTCAGGATGACCTGGACTGTCTGCTTCTCTGCTCTCGAGTTGCTGGGATTATAGGCAGGAGCCACCACACCTGGGATGGCAGTTCTGGGGACCCATCCCAGAGCTCTGTGTGTGCTGGACAAACATTTTACAATTTGGCTATATCCCAGCTCTGTATTAAAATATTATTTAAAAATAGATCACTGCTTAGTGACATATTAGAGAAAGCTGTATGTTCTCAAAAATATAACATTCTCTAAAACTCTCTTGTAAAAGACTACTTTTAGTTGTTCACATGAATTTTGTATTAATATTTAAAGATCATCTAATCTTCCCAAATATTTCCTTGAAAGATCAGTTTTCATTAAATTTTAGTTGATTTTTTTGCAAATTTGTTTGGAGCAGATTTTCCCGAAAGATTGTCAGTTACTGATATGAATTCATAGCAATATGAGAACACCGGCAAGTTGTGCATTAGCTCAACCAAACAAAATCCTAGAACAGATGTGGGAAATGGGTGAGAAACCCCAACCCTACCTAAGGACCTATTGGCAACTGACTGTTCCTGGGAAGGGGATATTCAGCTTGGTTTAAGGGTGGCTCTCTTAGTAGGCTGACCAGCTTCCAGTGCATGAACCCATTTATGTGTAAAGGATCTCTTATGTATATATGAAGAAATTTGGTGCAGGGCTAGTAAGGAGGATGCAGACAATATGGTAGGGTATCTAAGTAAGGTCTGTGCTGTAGTTCACATTGAAGAGAGCATAGTACTGAGAATTAGCAACATGAATTGTCATGCTGTTATCTCTGAGCTACAACATAGCAAGACACCTAAATATTTGCTTGATTTACCAATTTATTACTTTCTAAATGTTAAGACTGAAAATATCATTTGGAAGGAGAGAGAATTTGAAATGATATTTTCATAAAAATGTCAATTTCTTGTTTATTCCCAAATAAAAATACTTCATGAGAAATTATTTACAGAAATCTATGGTATGTTTCATAATTTTTTTCTGAAAAAAAAGGAGACTTTTTGTGAAGCACAGTGAACGTTCTCACTGTGATTCTTGCTGTCTGTATTACACTTAAGTTGTATTTGATTACATGGGAAACTCTTGTCTTCTTAACTTTTTCAGTATAAGAATGAATTTCTTCATCACATGGTGATGTGTTCCCTACACAAGCATCTGACAATGAAGGGAATGGGGTGATGGGAAATGGTGCTTGAGTGGAAACTCCATGTGTTCTCTTCTGTCCACGGTTTCAGCCTTGCTTTCTCCCTCCACGATCCTGCCTTGAGTTCTTGCCTTAGCTTCTCTTGATGATGGACCCTAACCTACAAGATGAAATGAACCCTCACCAGCCCAAGTTTGTTTGGTTCAGTATTTTCTCACAACACCAAAGAGTAAATTGAAACAAACCTGGACATAATTTTTGGGAACTGATCCCAAAGATGTCATGGGACTGAAGAAAGACGCACACAGACCCAGGAATACACAGCAGGCTTCCAGAGATAGTGTGGTCCTGGGTCCTGGGTGGAGGTGATATCAGTGGATTTTTGCCATTTGAGTCAGAAGAAAGGCTTATGAAGCAGACAGGACCAATGTGGTTATTTTTCTCAGAGCTGCAACCAGATATCTGGAGAAGGCCGCGTAAAAAAAGAGTGTACTTAAGCTCAGAGTTTAAAGGTCCAGTCCATGACGGTGGAGCAGGCATGTGGGCAGCAGTAGTATACGGCAGCTTACTCTTCTCCGGGGGCCAGAGAACACAGATGGCACAGAAAGCTGGATGAGTCTTTAAACCTCACTTGCCATCCCTGGTGATCCCTTCTTCCAGTGACACACTGCTTCCAAGATGCCCCACAGTTTCCTAAACCAGTGGCATCAGCTGGACACCAAGGATTCAAGCACATGAGTGTAGTGGTGGAATTCATATTCAACCCCTGGTTTACCTTAAGGTAATATCAAAGACACAAGACACATTCTTATCCATGACATTGGAAGTGTCCTCCCATTGAGGGATTTGCTTACCTACAGTATAATGACAATTTCAGGAAGAAGCCCAGCCTGAATTACTCAAGGAGTGTCATTCTACATAGAAGCCCATTCCCTACACTCATCACCACTCGGTCTCTAGTTGGAGAAGATATTTTTGTTCCATAGCTCTACAAATGTCTCTGTTTGCAACTTAAATTTAACCCATATTGGTCCTTTCAAATCCTGGGGCTCGTCTTACATATGCTTGTGATTGGGATAGTTCATTGCCCTTTACATTAAAAAAATATATTACTTCTTAATTAGTAAGAGGCAAGTGAAGTTCTCAACCTCGGATCACTCTATTAGACTGAGAACAGTAGACTCTGCCTGTGACTAGGATCATTTCCTACTCAGGACATGTTTGGCATCACTTGAATCTTGTACATTCATTTATCCAAGCTTAAATCTTTAAATATATCCTATGAACATCTTTTCTTCATATAGCATGGCAGTATTTTTCCCACTGCACACAAATAAGGATAAATCATATTTTATTCTAAAGGAATCTGCAGTCTTTTTCAAAAATCAAGGCATCTGATTGGAAAAAAAAACTTCAGACAACAAGTTGTTCCAGATCACAGATGATTTTAGATTTAAAAGCTTTTACCTTTTAAATTATTATTATTAATTTTTACTGAATTTTTTTCTGTGTTTCACACATAATTTTTCAATCACTCTTAAGAGCCCTTATACCGGATTCTCCCTTGGCACCCTCCCTCATGCCTCCACCCCCCTGAGTTCACACATTCTGTCATTTGTGCATATTAAACTCCTCTCCTCACTCACTGCTGGACCCAGGTCCTCTGCAATGTGACAGACAGGCCAGAAGTACACCCAATACTCATCTATATCCCACATATTAACTGTAGCTGTGGGGCTGTGCTCTGTTCTCCTGGGAGACACTAACCTGCTGAGTTAAGTCCCCACCACCAAAGTCAGTACAGAGCCACCCAAGCTCCCTGCAGATACATGGCACTCCCCCGTTTCCAATTCTGTCTTCCTAGTGCATTATACTTTGATGTCAGTCACTAGAATTGCATAATGTAATGAAAACTATGTAAATGCATCACTAATATGTGAATGTGATGAGAGATTATTTCAATAGAAACTAAAATTGAATGCTTTGTTAAGACTTATAACTTATCCAGATTCTTAGAAATTATCTATCAACAGTATATAAACTATCAGATGGGTGCAAAAACAAGATTGCCATTTTGACAATGGCAATAATAATAATAATAATAATAATAATAATAATAAAGATGTGAGCTTCAGGCACATCTTTATTAATCACTGTAGGAACTATTACAACCAACACATTTTGCCAATTAGAAATGTTTTTTTTCCTGAAAGATAAAAACTCATGTTTGGCGAAAAAGTATTTTCTGCCTCTTGCTAGAAATGGAATGCTTTTTCTTGAAAAATGTTGTCGAAAGGTACAAGAGGTGGTAGTCAGCTGGTGAGAGGCCAGGGGAGTAGGGTGCGGGAAGTTCACAACCCAATGCCATCACCTTTGTGGATTGCTTGCCATACAGTTGGGCATTGTTTGTTCCTTTGCTTTGACCAATGCCAACTGCAGGTGATGGTTCTGCTGCATCTCATCTATAACAGTTGCAATAGTGTCATCTGGATTCAGAAAATGTGGTGCTCAAAGCAGCATCAAGGCACAAAAGAGTGGGCACGGCGATTTTTGGTGCATGTTTGCACTTGGTAAGTGCTTCGCAGCTTCCTGTCTGTCCCACCAGCGAGCTCTGCATCACTAATCAGTGATCACTTTTTGTCACAGATCTTAATTTAATCCAAAATTTGTTGACGTTGAAAAGAATAAGAAAACAAGCAAGGCGTGGTGGCACAAGCCTTAATCCTAGCACTTGGGTGGAGACAGGTGGATCTCTGTGAGTTCAAGGCCAGACTGGTCTACAGAGTGAGCTCCAGGCCAGCTGGGGCTACAGGAAGACCCTGTCTCAAAAATACAACAACAACAAAAAATTAATAAGAAAACAAAGTCATGATATTTTACTATACAAATGGCTCATAAGAACATAAAAAATGTTTCTCATATTTGGCCATCAGGGAAATGTAAGTCAAAGGTACACTGAGATTCCACCCCACTCCTGTCCAAATGGCCATCATCGAGAAAACAGCTGGAGTGAGCCCATGAGAGCCACTGTGAACTCATCCAGACGGAAAGGGCTGGGGAGGACACAGAGCTTAGGGGAAATGCTATGGGGGTCATATCCCTAGATAAGTGAAATTTCTTACCATTCACTAACTATGGAATCTTATATTTACAGAGAAGCATATTGTATACCACTCATCAAAAAGCTACTCTTTGCAACAGATTCAGGCTAATGAAGAATCCCACAACTGGTCTGACACAGAACATGTACTTCTGAAAACCCCCGTTCTTAGAAGACACATCTACAATTGAACCTCTACACAGAGAATGAGGGGCACAGAGAAAATGAGAGCCCTCCTCAATTATCATCAATAATGCTTCTGTGCACAACAGAGGGGGATCCAAACAGAAGGCCGCAAACTATCAAGCTTCAAAGAATGGGAGCCCCCAGAAGGTATAT
Organism: Rhizomys pruinosus; assembly: GCA_009823505.1. NCBI lineage: Eukaryota > Metazoa > Chordata > Mammalia > Rodentia > Spalacidae > Rhizomys > Rhizomys pruinosus. The sequence continues at coordinate 1,926,701 of VZQC01012836.1, forward strand.
CCCTAGTTGGGGGCCCTATATTAAATCTCATCTATCCACGGCTGAGGAAATATTGTGGAAGAAGGAGCAGAAAGGTTGTAAGACCCAGGGCTGGTGCAAGAACACAGAGAAGCAGTGATTTACAATCAACATAAGCTGTCACCTGTGAACTTGTGACAATGTTGGCATCAGGCACAGGACCAATGCCAACTGGGACAAGGTCTCAAAATAGATCAAGAGAAATAGGTGGGGGACTGGACTTGCACTGAGAACTACAAGTGACTGAATACTGCTGGATGAGGAAGAGTATGCCTTACCTGAAATTTCTAGATGTGCAGACTTGACACTAGTGGATCTATTTACACAAAAGGACCTCTAGGTATGGGAGCTTGGCTGGATAGGGTTTAGCTTGGATGTTGGAATACATGAGTTCTGATGGAGGGTTGGGAGATGGGGGGGACTGGTTTGATTGGGAACCGTTGTATGAGATGAACAAATGCTCAATGACAAAAAGAAAAGAAATTTTGGCAAGAATGTGGGGTAAATAATCCTTTCCACACTGGTGGTGGGAAAGCCAACTGGTACACCCACCATGGAAATAAACACAGAATTTACTCACTGAACTACAAGTTTAGTGGGTACAGTGATGGCTTAATGGTTAAGAGCACTTGATGTCCTTCCAGAGAATTCAAGTTTGGTTGCAATACCTATGTCAGTGGCACACAACCTCATGTTGATTCAGATTAAGAGGATCTGATTCTCTCTTCATCTGCATTCACATGGCCTACCCTCATACACACAAACACATACACATAAACACAAGTAAAAGCCCTAGACTTGTAGGACCTGAAGCAAAGACTGCGGGGGTAAGATGACCTCTTATTCATGCAGAGGACTTGAGTTCAATTCCCAGGATCCATAATTGGTGGCTCACATTTACCTGTAACTTCAGCTCCTGGGGACCTGATGACCTCTTCTGACCTCCATGAGCATCTGAACTTTCATGCATATAACTGCACACTAATAAAAACATACACATAATTAAAAATAAAATAAATATATTTAAAAACCCTAAACTTCTATCCTTCTGTATGGAAGGGGGTGACCTGTACGGATACCTCTGTATCCATATTTGCTTCAGGACTATACATAAGCCACACACTTGAATAAGGCCTGGTGTCCATCACTGAAGAAGAGATCAAAGAAAAGGTGGTGTATATACACAGCAGAGTCATCCTTTATAGGAAAATAGATGGAATTGGACACCATTGCATTAAGGAAGATAACCAACCCCCCCACACCAAATGTTATTTAGAGGCTAAAAATAAATGGAGAGCTATTAAGAACACAGAACAGGAAATGGGAGAGAGACAGAAATGAAAGGGCAATAGAAGAGTGAGAGTGATCAAAGCACGTTACATGCAGGTATAGGAACATCATAATGAAATCATTACTTTGCACAATTAATACATGCTAATTTACAAAGAGAGGAAAATGTTTGAACCTTCACTACAGATCTATTCAAAGGAGAAGTCATGACCACATTAAGAAGGAAAAGTGTTTATTTTTCTTACATTTTGTGGTTAGAATTATTGTCTTTGAAGTCCTTTATTTTCTAATTCTTTTCTGTGTTTTAAGTTACAAAGAAACTTCCAGTGCTGATCGCTTTGGTTAAGGGAGCACACCGGGGAGAGAGACTTCCTCAGAGATAGCCAGAGTGCGTGCAGGCTCAGGAGATGGGTAATTCCAAAATAGAGTGAGTTGTAATGACTTGGTGCTACACAAACACGGATTAGAGTCCCCCAACTCTTCTTATTCTACTGACAATTTGGGGAAATATAATTCAATTTTCTACTCTCCTGTACAATTTGGGAAATAGCTGCAATTTTAAAATGCTATCTATGGCCTCTAGAGAGGAAAAATATAATTCAACAAAACCTCAACTCTCAAGATGTTAGTTGTTTAATGAGGAAACCAGAGGATGGGACAGTAAGAAGAGACGCAGTATAGTAGAAATGCAAATCTCAACTACATGCGAACAATGAGAAAGAGAAGTTTGAGTATCTCTCTCAGCAGTTTGGTGTGACCCCCATCTTGATACTTAGTCTATTATTTATTTCATTTTGACGTGAAATGGAGCACTAATAATATGCATATAATATCTGAGAAATATAAAGCAATCCTCCATAGTTTTAACTAGATTGACTACATTTAAAATGTTTTAGTACTATTCTTCACTAAGCCACTTTGCAATATTGGAATGTAATATTTTTTCTTCTAGCCACTGGGTACTAAAGTCTCATTGAAAGACAAAGAGTGCCATTCCTAAGACAATTAAAACTTTCCTATGTCAAGTAATAGTAAAAGAAGTTATAGCAAAAAGCACACTTACAGATTCTAAAATAACTACAAGCCTAAGAAGTGAACACAGATACTTTTAATCTCTTATTATACATATTACAAGAACATTGTTTATGGAAATCTTATTCATGCATGCTAAATTTTTACTGGTTAGATGTTGAAATGGTTACTCTCAGAAAATAAACATAACTTCTAAATCTTAACTTACATATTTATTACATTCTGAGATAGAAACTCCTTTCTAGAGATGGAAAAACAATGAATTGAAAACTAAAACTACTGTATTTTCTTGGGAACAGGAAAGTATTGTTTCTTCTTAGAACTCAATGTTTAAGGAGCATACAAAGAATGTACACTTAAAATTAACATTCCCGCAGATGTAAATCAGAGCATACAAAGCTCTGAAGTGAGGTGTTTGAGTTTTCTATGATTTGGGATTGCTCATTTATTTTATCTGATAATGCTTCTTTATTTTGGAAATATGTTAGGTTTTAAAATCTAAGACCAAAGTCTCTAAGTTTATGTCTTTATTTCCTGGAAGTGAAGTTTGAGAAATGTTTGGTGAACTGAGAATCTTTAGAACAAGTAGGAAGGCAAGAGAGAGATTAGGCAAGTGACAAGGTACCCCAACGGGTACCAGAAGTTAACCATGTCTTCCCGCCAGCAGCTTTGAGAATGTTTCCAGTGTGAAAAATAATTTATGGTGAATGTGAAGAAAGTGTGAATGTCTTTGGGCTATGTCTCTGAGGAATTTAGCATGTCCATGGAAATTGGAATTTTGAATTTAGAAACATTTTCAGAAAGTAGAGAAAAAACATTTTTTGTTCTAATTTATGTGATGTACAAGCACGATCTAACTTCCTAGATAAAGACTGTGATAGTTTTCCTTTTCTTTCTATTATAAACTATGGTGCTCTGCTAGCAATGAGGAGGAGTGATACTCTGTAGTTTGTCTTGCATATAACTGTGCATTTTGAAGGTGAGGCATCTGCAGTACATACTTTGATAAGATTGTTTCGTTGAGGCTGATCTCTATCCTCTTAGACTGTTGCATCCTCACAGACATGAACATTGGTTTCATGAGCCCCTAACAGCAGTTGATTATGGAGGAACAGAGGAAAGACTTATGAAGAGGTTTTGTGCTTTCATCAATTTGCTAATCCTCACCGATCCACCTCGATCCCCACCTAAGCAACATTTTATCTTCTTTTTTAACACTTGGAGTCCAACTGGAGCTGCCCACTTTCTCTTGGATGCGAGTGTCCACTGGAGCCGGCCCTACTTATCAGCAGCCACAACCATGAAGACAACGTGCTGTCAACCTCCCAGCAAGTTTCAGGTGCAACCAATTCCTCGTCTAGGTATGGGGCATCCTGCCCTCCTCCACTCCACTCTCGGGTTTTTATCTGGCTTGAACTTACATCTTTTTTGTTGTTGTTGTTCCCTGAGACTTTCATATATGCAGACAATGTATTAGGATCTTAGCCACCCCTCTTATCCACTCACAACTCTGCCCCACCAAGGCTTCTCTAAATTGTCACCCTTCTACTTCATATCCTCTGCAAAGAAGTTCTAATCTAGAATCAATACATCCTGTAGGTGTACAAGTGAAAGGAAGTGGAGTCAGGAAGTGACCGGGGTTGAGCTAGGGTGTGGAGGGTGGGAGCCAGTGTGTGAAATTGGAGAATCCACTGTGGAATGGAAAAGAGCAGTGTGTGAGTGGAAGGACCAGTGTGTGAAGTGGAGGGACGACCATGTGAAGAGGAGCGACCAGCATGTAAAGTGGAGGGACTGATATTTGACGTGGAAGGAGCCAAGTCATATATTCAGGCACCAGGATCCTGTTGCTCAGCCAAGCCGGGAGGCTCAGGCTGTGAAAGTAGTCAAAAGATATTTTGGCAGAGTTGCAGCTTGCGATAAGGTTACAGAGTGAAATAGATGAGGCAAGCTTGCTATTTGGGCATCAATCTATATACTGAGAAATGAATAATGCATTGAGAGAAAATTGGATGGTTTCCATTTCCATGCTAAGAAAGGGAATATTTCTGAAAGGCAGAACATAGCTCCATACTTATCAATACCATGGATTCTCTCTCTGTTTGAGCTGCCTAATGAGACTTTCAGTGTACATGAAAGCAAGTGGGCCAAGGCTCACTCTTCTGCTTTAAAGCAGCCAAGTAAAATGACCCACAAGAATACTTGAAATGTTGGCTGATGTCTGTGGGTCCTTATTGGTACTTATGTCTGTGTTAACCAATATCATTAAGTTAGTCTTTTAATATAAATATACCATTATATCAGAGAGGATATGTGCCCAAAAGATATAATAATACTTATTATATTATATATAATAAGTATATATATATATATATATAATAGCAATATGATGCAGTGCAATTTACCAAAGGAAGTAATTGTGTGTCTAGTTTTCCGTTTCTCCTTTAAGCAAATGCTTTTGTTTACTGGTACGTATATTTTTAAAGGAAGTTAAAGACATACATGCACATACCGTAGGTACTGAGTGATATAAAAATGAACTTAGTAAATATCCTTTCTCGCTTCTGCCAGAAATTTGACATTCATTGTAAATTGGACAACATTATTATAAATTATTATTGCAATGAAATGAAACAAGCAGAATGGATGAATTATTTTTATGGGATGGGACCACTTAGTGAGTGATGTATTTGTAATGATGTTCTATTATGTGGTTCTTGACAGGATAGGGAATATAAATGGTGACATCATTCTCTCAGGTGATTTAAATTGCTACAACATAAAGAAATGGAAGTTTTGATTGAATTCAATGCACTAAATTGTTTGGCTTTCTGTGTGATTTTGCTTCATGTACAGATTTTGCAGTAGAGTTTTAACTATAGAAAAGAAAGTTCATCCAGTAAACTACCATGAAAAATTCATTTTAAATACTTAAGGACTTAAATTTTATTAGAATGCTATTATTTGTTTTATCAATTGAAAATTGTCAAGGTCCATTTTTTACAGTATTTTGACACTCTCTGGTTGGATTCATTTATTCTGTGTTTTTAAAAAACAGTAATATACCCTAGTTTCTTAAAATATACTTTTATACATCTGCTCAAACTGCCCAGAAAAAATAGCAAGTACTCATAAATCATTAATGCCAGAAAGTTTTGTGTATTATAAACTACTTTGATTCAAATACTGATATTGCATGCTTTTATTTACAAGTTCACTCTATTGGATTAAGAATAGCCTTTGAGGGCTGGAGAGATGGCCTAGCGATTAAGAGTGCCAACCGCTCTTACAGAGGATCCAGGTTCGATCCCCAGCACCCACATGGCGGCCAAGAACCGTCTGAAATTCCAATTCCAGGAGAATTCCAGTTCCAGGGGAATCTGACACCCTCTTCTGACCTCCACGGCATTGCACGACACGGGTGCACAAACCTGCATGCAGACAGTACATTCATGTACATACAGAAATAAATAAATAAATAATTAAAATAAAGAAAAGACTTACTTTAAAAAAAAAAGAATAGACTTTGATAGTGTACTGCAGATGTTTTAAAGGCCACCTGCACACTGAAACGAGGAGAGGAGAGAGAGAGATGAAATCATTCACAGACTACCACTGTCAGTAGTGTGTTCACTGTGGAGAAGTTTTGGCAAAAAGAACCTCGAGATATATCTCAGGATTTTATAGGAAAACCTAGTGTACTGGTTATAGAGATACCATAGGAAGAAGAGAAGTGGGCCATATGAGTTATGTGGTGCTTTGAATAAGAAAGTCCCCATAGGCTTTAAATAATCAGATATTTTGTCCCCAGTTGGTGGCACTGTTTGGGAAGATCTTAGAAGGTGTGGCCATGCTGGAGGAAGTACATCACTGGGGGCGGGCTTAGAGAGCTTAACAAGCCTTGCTAATTTCCAGTCTCTCTTTCTCCACTTCCTGTGCTCATCAGAAGATGTGAAATGAACTCCGACCTTCTGCTCCAGCCTCGGCCACCATGCCTCCCAGCCACAATGAACTCTTAATTCTCTGGAACTGTCAGTTGTAAGCTCAAATAAACTCTTCCTTTTTTAAGTTCCCTTCAGAAAAGTGACTAATACAAGTTGCTATGGTGATTAATACTTGTATTCTCCTTTATCCATAAATAGAAGAAGCTGGGCTTGCATAGGTCTGTGAAGTGTGCTTGTTTTACACAAGAGAAGGAAAGAGGAAGAGAGTGTAGGTTTTAATTATTCAACAGGCAATAGTGGACTCTGGGAGGCAGAAAACACACCTCTGCTGGCTTCTGGTGACCTTTGGGCCCTCTGACCACTGGTGAACCATATTAAAAGTTACCTTTAAATATGGCTCCAAAGGGAAAAATAATATTTTTGAGACAGTAAGTGAGGATGTGTGTTTGCTATACTTTTTAGTGTTAGACATACAATTAACTGTCCAAAATGTATACTTCTTTTGTCATGGTTTTCAGTTATTTTTTTCCACATGCTGGTTAGTTAAGTTTGCTTAATTCAACTAAAATTAAATAAATAATAAAATACAACATCCATTCAATATCTAAACCAACTGTGACCCACAACAGCCACCTTGGAAACGGAGAAGCATTTCCTTCACGTGAGAAAGTGCTGGCCAGGACTGGACTGGGAAGTATGTGGTTATGGTGTCCACAAAGGATTATCCCTGTATGGGGCAACACTACCTATGGAAACAAATGAAGCCCAGTGCTTACTTCTGCTGCATTTTGGTCTGTGGCTTATACTCTAACTTGATTTCCCTACGTGCCCTGTAACCCCTGTCCAAGTCATGAAGGTACAGGACTGCAAATGGACTTCCCTGCATGGCCTGAAGCTGTTCTCTATGTCATGAAGGTGCAGGACCCTAAGTGGACTTCCCTGAATGGCCTGAAGCTGTTCTCTATGTCATGAAGGTCTAGGGCCCCGGTGTGTCTCTCTTTCTCTAAGTAGCTGCTTGCTGGGTAGCTGCTCTCGATACCATCATTTTCCAGAGCACTGTCCTCTACTCCTTGAAGGTCCAGGACTCTATGTGGACTCCCCTGCATGGCTGATAGATGATCTCCATGCTACTCATTCTCTGAATGGTCTTCCTTGCATGCTAGGTACAGAGAGATCTTCACATCATGAAATTCCAGAGCCCTAAAGTCTTACGGTATCCTAAAACTCTGACATCCTGCTTCTAGCTGATCAAACAAGAACAAAAGACAGAGATGCCACACTGGCTTCTTGGCCATCTTATCCTGACAGTGATGTGACCTCACCTTCCATTGGTGATGACTGACCCTGGGGGCCTTTCCACATGAGAGCCTTTTCACAGTGACTCCATCTCAGAGAAGAATAGATGTTTTGTATGGAAATATATCTGATGATCAGGCTTAATTGTATAAGTCAATAGACTAATTGGTTTCTTTCATGCTAGTGTGCATTCTGTGTGTGTCTTTGTTTTCTACCATGTAAATAGAATTCTCAGTAATATTTGATACTATCTGAGAACAAATTAATTTTTGGTCCTCTTCTTTAACAATGAGATTTATTATGCTTCCCAAACTATTACTAAGGCCAATTAATTTATATCCAGTCATAAAATGTATTTATTCCTTTATTATTTAAGTAAAAACTCATAGTATTATTTTCATGCAGGGATTTTTTTTTAATTCATAGAAAAAACAGTCTTCTTTTTCTTAAAACTTTCCTTTGGTGGATTTCAGTAAACTTTGGCTTATAATAACAGTATTGACATAAATTTTGGTTATGTATAAAGCATGGCATGAAATGTACTTGCAAAAGGATTTTGCTATCATAACACAGGGAGGTGTTCCAGAACTCACACAGAATTGTCCCCTGTAGAGTCACTTGCAAGAGATAAACCCCAGATGATCTTCAGCCTGCAATGCATGCTATATACTTGGAATATGGCGAGAAGTGATCTAGTGCATGCACCCTGCTCACTAGTGACCCTCAATGACTTTGACACTGGGTTTCCAAGATTCTCATTGTGTTTCCCTTCATTTAACCCACTCTGCACCCCCTTTTTATCTACGTCTTCTTCTTTCCTTCCTTTCCTCTCCCACTCCTATTTCCTTCCCTCCCTTCCTTTTCCCTCCTTTTAAAGAAATAAATGGTTTATAGTAATATAGCTTATAAATAAAAATTATCTTTCAAATGAAAATTATTCAGAAGAGTCCTGATCATTAATATGAGCAATTATGATTTTCCCATGACTTTTCATTTCTTTCTCAAAACATTTTAAAAAATCTGTTTTAATTACATATGCATAAGGGAATGGAAAGACACTATTGTTAATATTTAACCAGCATATTATTTGTAAAAGAAATGTTGAGGATTAAGTGTTTTACTTCTTGGTGAGACTCCCCAGGAATATCTTGAACTATCTATACCCTGGTTTTGTTATGTAACTTATGAGAAGGAGCAACAACTTTTTCACACCCTAGCAAGATCCCTGGCAGCTCTCTCAGTTCGATTCATACCCAACATTTTTGCCCTGCACGTGTTGTACATCATGAACTGTCTCAGAATTTGTTTACAATGTGTAGTAATTGTCATCAATTGCACTGGGATACCTTCATCACACCACTCTCCTTGTTGACCTTGGCAGATTCTCTTTCACTGAGGTTTTAGGGCTGTATGTCGACCATCTCTGTATTGCAAAAAGATCAAATTCTCCTGGTCAGCTCTTTATGTAATGTTCTACTTTCATTTCTGCAGTTAACACTTGTCATTTCATTTGCTGTATTGTCATCTTGGCTGACCTTTTTTTAAAATTCTGAATATGGTTTCATTGTCAAACAGCACATGGTGTTGTCATTAGGAGTCTAGTAGCATAATGGCAGCTTTATTTGCTGTGTGTGCACTCTCGGGGGTCCCATCACCAACAGACTTTGTAAGAGGTGATGTGACTGTGTATGAATCCCATGTGCTTTTTTCATAGTGATTTGTGAGCTGAAGAGCTACCAGCAAAGTTTGGCTCACTCATCGTTAACATATTATATTATTGTCTACAAACTCTGAGAATGTCTTTAGAAAGTCAGGCTATTTAAACCATGGAGATAAAAAAAATTAAAAAAAATAAACCATGGTGAATGAAATTGAACATATTAGAATTACACAAACATGGATTCAAATCTTTCTCTCTCTTTCTCTCTCTCTCTCTCTCATTTGGAAACTGATTATTGTATTGATTGTTAGTGCAGCAGAACACTGTGCAGCATGGGAAGGGCCACATCCAAGTGAATGTGTAGACTCCATTATATGGATCTGATAACATTTGGATAACAAGTAAAATATTCATTACTTAAGTCCAAGAGGGACCAAGTTAATTACTGGGTGGGGAAAGAGCAATGTTAATATTTGCAGTAAATAGGATGTGACTATTGCATGGCCACCGGGTGCTAAAAAAATGAATAAAACAGTTCAGCATCCATAGGCATGTTGTTCCCTTGGGTTATCTACAGGAGTATCTGGACCAATGCTTTAAATATGTTAAAATTCATTGGAATCACTGGAAGTTTTTATTAAAACACAAGACTGCTAGGAAAGGATCCGAGACTTATAGTTTGAAGACGTTCCAGTGAAGATCAAGCCCTCGCAGCATCCCGGGTTCTCCTGTACAAAGATGGAGGAAGACAGTGGCTTGAGCAAATGGATCCTTACCTCATTTCAAATTGCTGTGCTAGCCCATTTCCATTTCCAAGAGAGTGGGGAACAGAGACATGTTAAACACAACTTTGGACTTGGGAAGGGCCCTGTCTCAGGAGCTGCTCTCTTATGTCCCCATTTCACACAATCTGTAAATCCCTCCTCCTTTCACACCTGTGCCATCTCTTCCCATTTTCTCACAGCTCTTAAAGTCTGAAAGTCCATGTGCCAACTGGAACTTCAGTGTAGTAATGTAGAGTGCGATTCCATTTTCAAAGACCAGGGTTACCAACCAGGAACCCAGACTACATTATTGGTGTAATCCAGCATTACTGTATAGAAGCAAAAGCTAATACTGGAAAAGCACACCCTTGGTTTATGGCACAGTGATAGATAAATTATTGGGTGATGATCATATTTGTTATTAATTAATTAGAAAGCTGAGCACAATGCTTATGACAACTGTTATTTGTGATAAAAGTATTTTCTTTGCCTTTCTAATTTGATTGCTGGTAGCACTTTAAGCTTTATGCCTGTTTTTATTTTGTTTTTCTTGAGACAGGATCTCTCTCTGTAGCCTGTCCTGACTGGAACTCTCAGGAGATCCTCCTATCACCCTCTGCCTCTGGAGTTCTGGGCTTAAATTTGTGGTGCACCACATCAGGTTCACAGTAAGTTTTGTAATGTTTGAAGCAAACTAGGAATTGGCTTTCAGATGCTCACAATGCTCACAAAGTATAGAATTTAATTTCGTTGGACCTTTAGAATAATGCTATGATCAATCTTATTATAAGATACATCTTCTAAAAGTAGTAAATATTCGTAGTGATTTGAAGAAAACAAAATATAGAGCTACAACTCTCCACTAAAAAAGTCAGGAACTGTAGGAATGCCTTTTATAAAATGGACAGAATCTGGGCTAATGACTTTGAACTTTGCAGTCAAAGGGCTACAATGCCACTGAACTGCATGTGTTCTTGTGACATGGGCACAGACCTTGGTTCCTTAGAACCTCAATTTGCTGGTCCACCCATAGATAGGGAATGGATGTGGATATGCTTGAGGATTAATGTATCAGGGCTGAAAGTCAGCACACCATTGAAAACAATGAAGACCGAGAAGACTAGGCATAGGAGGGCAACACTGTTTGCTAAAATAAGGGTGGACCCAAGTTGGTAGTTCCCCAATTGAAACTAGAGAAATGATTTTTAATAAAATTATGAGTGAGGTTTGAGTGAACAGCACAGTCCCACAAGACATCTGGGGGAGCAATTGTCCTGCAAGTTCAGGCCCACTCTTAAAAATTAAGTGTCAGCCATTCAGGAGTAACTGGAATGTGGTATGGTAGCTCTGCAGTAAACAGGACCAGGGAAGTTTCTCAGTGGGAGAAGTGTCTTCCCACCATGTCTCACTACTGAGTTTAATCCCTGGGACTCACAGGGTGGAAAGAGAGAACCAACTCCTGCAAGCTGTTCTCTGCTCATGTGTTCCATGGGACATGTGCACACACCTGCAAATACACTTGCAATAGATTAAGTAAAGTAGGTGGATTAACTCAAGACTGTAATCTGAGCACACAAGAGACTGATTCAGGAGCATTTATGTGAGTTCCTGGACAGTGTGAGGACACAGTGACGTCTAGACAGCCTGAGCTTTGGGGTAAGACATTGTGAAAGAAAGAAAGAAAGAAAGAAAGAAAGAAAGAAAGAAAGAAAGAAAGAAAGAAAGAAAGAAAGAAAGAAAGAAAGAAAGGAAGGAAGGAAGGAAGGAAGGAAGCAAGGAAGGAAGTAATTTTTTTTCTATTTGGTCGGGGGGGGAATTGTTTAACCCCAAAAAATTATTTTAAATCCTTCTGTTTAATTTCTTGCAAGTGGAATGAATTTATTTTGCAAGAAGAATGTAATGTAAAAGAATTATGTTGAGAGGAGCAGAAAAGGCCCCTTTTCTTAGTGAACAATATTTCAATCTCACAGCATATTCTATACTCAGAGATATTTAAAACCAGGCAGTCTGACTATTGAGGGAACAAAAAGATGAAATATTGCAGTCTACTTGACCAACAGAGACTGAATAGCTTCATGTCAGATGAAGTGTCGAGACGTAGCACAAATCGTGCTTGGTGAAATGGTCTAGATTGCTTGGCACTATGAATGCAACCTTGAGTTCTGTGAGTGATCAATTGTGCACCAGCAGGCTTTTCTACTAAAATTAATGAATGTAACACAAAAGATTATCTGAAAAATTAAACTAGTGATAAAACCACTGATTTGTATTTGAAAATGCATAAAAGTGTCAAACATTCTCTATTTGGATCAAGTCATTTCTATTTATTTGATAGCTACTACATTAAAAATAAAAACATACTTAAATTTTAGGAAAAGTGATTAGAATTTTCTATCCAAGTAATATTTATGAAGTACAGAGGTTCTAAAAGTAGTTTTCAATAGTTTCAGACATACTTCTCATTTAATTATCCAAACTTTTAGTTTTTGGTAGAATTTATTTATTTATTTATTTATTTATTTATTTATTTAATAAGTTAGTTGGTTAGTTAAAAGTGGTCTCATATTCAACTTGCCTTGAACTCTATGTAGAATTAAGAATAACGTTGATCTTCTGAGATTCCTGCCTCACCCTCTCAAGAGTGGGGGTTAAATGGGTATGCCAGTTTATCTGGAACTTTTATATAATTTTTAGAAATGTAGATAAACTATGATAATTTCCAAACCAGAGGTAAGGAAAATGATTATTTATCAGCTTACATTAGTAAATTGCAATGCTAAAGTAATATACATTTTCTAAAAAATGACCCCCAAAGGCCTCAGATCTCAGAAGGTCAATCTTCTTGAGAAACCAGTCTAACTCCATATTCAGGGCACTGATTTATGTGTCCATATTCAGCCAATGAAGCCATAGTCAAAATGTTGTAGAAAGTGGCTTGAGAGGTGATTTCACCTCCTGATCATAATCATTCTGAGTGATTAAACAAGCTTGAGCTAGTTGCTCAGATCCCTGGCTGAGTGCTGGCTCCTACTGATGAATCATCCCAGATCTATGAGCCCAACATATAGGCCAAAGGATCATAACCAGCCAAAGTTCCCCAAACTACCAACAGTGATCAGTTTGGGGTGATAGTTTAGCAACAAACACTAAGTTATGAACGTGCTGTCAGAAGCTAGGAGAAGGATCAGAACCTCTAGGGAATAGTGGAGCTTTAATTACAGTTCCAAAAGGAAGGAACCTGCCTGAATACCCCTTGCTTGTGTAGAGGATGCTGTGCGTCTGCCCTCCTTTTAGGTTTATTTTCCACCATATCCAAGATGCTCCTGATGGTGCTATTGTTTCCTGTGCTTTGGGCCCTTTCCCATGGTTCTTTACATGTAAGCAATACAGTGCATACTTCCTAAGTGAGATTTAATGGAATCAATGACTGAAAAGCACCTCAAGGAAGGGCTAGAGCAAAGTCTGTTTAACTCACGTTGTCCCTTTATGTGACCCCTCTATGGGTTTTCTTAATGTAAAATTGTAAGGAGAGCACCCTCAGCACACCTGAGGATGCAGGAGCCTGAAGAAGACCTTCACCTTTCCCAAAGAACACTGGCTCTCCCTTTATCTCCAGAGAGAAATGTCCTCTGATGTTCTGTCTAACAAAAGTAGCCTTGTTGCCTGGAAGCTTGGGGCCAGCCAGATAGTAGGTCATTGATCTAGGGGAAGGTGCTGCAATTAGGTCATATATCAGCTTGACCTCCAGGAGTCCTGAAACAGATCTATCCCATGGGCAGTCCATCAGGAGTCAGAGAGGAGCTATGATAAAATCCCTGAGTACTAAGGCTGTGGCGGTCTCATTATTTGGAAATATTCTGAGTGTTATCTATCACACCTTAATCCCAAGAAAATGACTCTGCCATGATTCTATGCAAACATCCTAAAGTCCCATGTTGCTGCTTTGTTAGACTCTATCTTTCATGCCCCCCCCCATGGGTGAGAATAACTGCTTCCATAAAGTTCTATGAATTCCTGTAGCTAAAGCTCTAATCCAATCGTCATGAAGACTTACACACCTGTTCTGGGCTGGCAGAAGGAAGGTGGTTTGGAGACTATTCTTTCAATGTTTTTCTACATGTACTGGTGTTGATCAACTTGGATTTTATGACAATTTTTCTGGGACATCAACAATTAACTAACAATTTCCAAGCAGAAACTTAGATGGAGAATTACTTAACATGATCAGTAACCAGGATTACTTTGGCAGGGTCGTGTATTTTAATGGAGTCTATCCTGGAGTCAGTCTCGGGACAGCTATGATGAAGTAGGGAGATTTGGTCTCTTTTCTTTTTCTCCTACTGAAAAAAGGAGGCTGAGTTCTTAACCAGGTTTGTCATTCTAGCATGAGAGATGGAAGCAGGAGCATATGTGTGAGTTCTAGACCAGCCTGGCCACATACTACTGTGTTCCATGCTGCCTGGGCTGTAGAATAAATCATTATGAAAGAAATGAAGACAGGAAGGTAGGAAGGAATGAAGGAAGGAAGGAAGGGAGGAAGGGAGGGAGGGAGGGAAGGAAGGGAGGGAGGGAAAAAAAAAAAAAAAAAAAAAAGGAGGAAAGAGGAGGGAAAGAGGAGAAGAGGGAGGAGGAAGAGGGGGAGAAAAAAGAGAGGAAGAACATAAGGAAGAGGAAGAAGAGAAGAAGAAGGGGCGGAAGAAAAGGAGGCAAAGGAGGAAGAGGACGGAGGAAGAAGCGCAGGAAAGTTGTAGAGTTACAGTTTAGCATAACTCTATGGCCCCCAATTTTCTTTTGCAATTTTTAACCATTGCAACTTTTCTTTCTCTTAGTAATTCTGATTTATTTCTCAAAGTGTTCTCACCCATATTAAATTGATTCAAACTCCCAATTAAAAGACCAAATAAAGATAGTACAAGGAAATAAATAGTGTAGTTTCTAAGTCATTCATGTTTAAGTAAAGCAGATTTTTCTCTATGATGGGTCGATGCCTGGATTTTCTTTTGTTAATATAATTCTTTTGTTGAGAGTTCTATTTTAATTTATTATTGTTATTAACTATTTCTATACTTCGTACATCATTTCTCAACAAATTTAGAGTCACTTACCTTTCCATGCCCCCACCCCACCTGGTTCTGCACTCTGCCATACATGTCTTGTATCTTTTTCTGAGTCTTTCCAGAGTTGTTGTTTTGTTTTTTTTTTTCAAAGCAGAGGCTTATTGTTTTGGGGAGAACTTCACTATTTCAGTCTTTTTTCCCCTTCTTTTGTTGTTGTTGTTCTCTCCAACTGTATTATATCTATATCTTATTTATATATATATATATATATTCTTTAATTGATGTTTTGTGTATTTCAGATCATTTGATGCAATAACAGATTTGCTGAATTAAAAGAAATTCCAAAATAACTTTAAAAACTGTAAAAGGAGTGCATGAAGTTTCAGGGAGATGAGATGGGGAGGTTCTGGGAGGGAGATGGAGAGGGAGAATGGGGGTTGGATATGACCAAGATACATTATATACATGTATTCATTTTTCAAAGAACAAGTAGAAATATGTTTTAAAATGCATCATGAAAGCCCTGCCTGACATTCCAATTCGAAAATTTTAGATTGACTGAATCATCAGTTTTTACCTGAATTACCATTCTGCTGACCCCTTGCAATCGTACAAGCAAATTGCATTAAAATAAAATCCTATTTTTCTATGTCTATAGTGTTCTGGGACCTACATCTCTGTTTGGATTTCTATCTATGCACCTATCTGGCTTTCTAGATCTCTACTGCTATCTGTCACCTGTATAGACAAATACATGTACCCACTTAATCATTTTATCTGGAGAACTCATAAACAGGGCTGGAGCCCTACAGTCACAATGTCAAGCTTCTTGGAGTAGCAACTGCACTTAGCTTACTAGACTAAAGGCAGTGAAATTAGAATTGTGTGTGACAATATACAGATTGCTTTTCTATCCTCCTGGATATCTCTTGTCTATTCTTATTATGCTTCACACTTGTGTAAAGACAGTTTACCAGGAGTATTTTATCTCCAATAAATTGCTTCATAATCTTCTATGTAGCATGTGATCAAAACCTCTATCCACAGACCCATGGCAGGTTAGAAACCTGGTGCTAACCATCAGACAAGCTTTAGGAAAGAAACAGCAAAGGCTGTATGCTAGCTAATAATTGTCTGTACTAGATACTATTCTCCTTACCGTAGCCTGACAGGAGGCAAGTTCAGGGGCTGAATTTTGGCTCATGATTTGAGGCTGGGGTTGAGAACTGTAGCTGGTCCTGGGAGAGAAGAAAGAAGCTGCTTGCTCACAGCTCAATACTTCAGGCAACACTGAGGCAGGGGCCTAAAATGAAGCAAGGATATCAGCCTCAAGGCCTGTGCTCCCAGCAATGCACTCCCTCCACCCAGGCCCCACCATCCAGAGGTACCACAACCACCCATAACAATGTGGTGAGTGGAAGACCAAGTATGGAAAGCCCTGAGGCTGTGGGGAACATTCCACATCCCTCTGCAACACTTCTATGATAACAATCAGCCAGGCATTATCACATCTAATCCTCATGGTAACAGTGCACAGTAGCTTCCCTGCCTCCTATGTCAAAACTCAAGTGGGACTCAGAATACTAAAACAATAAGCAGAATGTACAAGTCAAACAAGATTGACAGCTAAGACGCCTAATTCCAAAGGCCAGCAAAACAATTCCCTGTTAAACAGTTCTTTCTAGTCAAATTTACTGGAAGTGGAAGAGTAAGTGGCCTTGCTTTATGTGGAAATACAGATGGTAAGGTTTCAATACTGCTTTAAGGATGCTTCACCTTTTTTTAAAATTTAGAGGATTTTTTAATTGTCACTTTGTTGTTTAGTTTGGAGGGATTTGAGGCAGTATCTATCTGTAGCTCCAGATGGCCTGGAGCTCAGTATGTAGATCAGGCTGGCTTCAATTTCACCGATCTGCCTGCCTCTACCTTCTGAATGCTGAGATTAAAGACCGGCACCAACATGGCCACCTGAAAATCAGAGTTGATTAATTTCTAGAAATGGGAAGATCAGGGCCCCTTTTCTAAGCCTAGGATACAACCTGCGGAAGAGGGGGCGTGGTAGAATGTAAAGGCTCCGATTGGGGTGAATGGTGAAACTACAGCGATGTAGTCTGGACACTCATTTGATCAACTTGATTGAACAAACAACATGTCACCCCCCACTGGATGGTGGGGCTGTGGGGGTTTGGACACAACAGCCTGTAGATTGGTTTTGCACGAAGGATGCTTGTACTCATGGATTATCACTTATAGCTAAAAAAGGAAAAAAAAATAAAAAACAGAGAAAGATGCAAGACAGTTATGGCAGAATACATGATCTGGGATGGGGTGGGGGTGGGGGGGGAAGGGAAAGGGAAAATGCCTGATCTGAATTGGAAAATGATGTACGAAATGCACAAAGCATCAATAAAAATTAAATTAAAAAAAAAAAAGAAATGGAAAGATCAGAAGCACACAGGTGTCAGGCATAGCTGAGTCCAGGGCTGCTGTTGGCACCACTGGGGCGGAGGTGTGGGAGACCTTTACTTGACCAGTAAGAATAGGACTGTCACAGGACAGTGAGTTAACCAAGAAGGCGTGAGCTCCAGGAGTCTGCATTCCTTGCCCAGGGATCTGACTGTCAGCCAAGATTGTGTTCTGTTCATAGGACAGAGGGGATACAGTTGTGGACTGAAGCCTGCACCCACAGCTGAGACCAGATGCTGGGTGCTGCCTGTGTTCTCCCAGACCTCCTCCTGGACTTGGGAGTCATCTTCTTTCTTCTAGGTTAAAGTTTTCCCACCTGGAAAAGGAAATAAGATTAGAAAAATATTTTTTTTCTCAAAACTTTGTGCAAATCTCTGTATGAAATATGACTTCTAGCAAAGTACTTGTCTATAGCTCCTTCACAGTGGAGACTATTGTGCATTTTCTCTGAGTTATTTATTTACCTCCTGACCTGCCCCATTCCACACAGGATTTATCTGGGTTAGTTTTATGGAAAGCTGCTATCAACAGAGGCAACAGGAGTTCCCTCATTATGAAGTGCTGTCTTTGTCTGTTTGGCCCTCCATTCAATAATGAGTTCCAGTTACCATACACAACTGAAAGAAATTATTTCAGAATATCAGAATGTCACCTTGAAAAAGTTGATGAGTGTAAATCTGGGTCTTGAATTATACATAAAAAACATATATTATTTGAACAGAGTATTTTTCCCCCGTGAGAGAGCTTTCCTAAATAACACATTTACCCTGTCAGTATCTACCTGAAGCTATTATTTATTATTTGTATGTGTAGTTTCTTAGGGAAAATTAAATACTGCGAATGTCCACTTCCAGGATAGCAATGCAGAAACAGACTTCTTCTCTGATCCAAAACACTGGCGTTGTTTTGTGAGTGAGTTCCCTGGGGAAGCAGGCCTTTCATGCAAGGTGCCATCAACTCCAGTTTTCTGTTTCAGTTTGATGGTCAGTAATTTAATGAAGTATATGAAAAAAAAGACCAACACTAAGTGATGTGCATGAACAAAACCAATGCCTCAGTTTCCTCACCTCTCAAGTGCTAGTCCTTATGTCTAACGCAAACAACAATTCAGTGTTTTTGTGTCTGTAAAATACATGGAATTTCATGAACTTCAGAAAGAGTTGTCCTTGGTGGCCCTCAGAAGGTGAATCTCAGTAGTGACAACTGATGCCATCTCAACAATTGGCCAAGATATAGGCTAGTATGTAGTCAGGGCAAAGGACAAAACCCAGGGGCAGAGGCAGGGAAGACAATTATTTTGGATGGAGAATTAGGAACAAATTTATTGAGAAGTTGACATTTATTTTTAAGCTTAAAAGTGAGATTCTGTTTTGTTCGTCATTGAGAGGATGAATGACCTTACAAAAGAAGGGGCTGAGATCACAGTCAGCTACCAAAGAAATGGACTTCTGTACTAAAGAGTCACAATCTGGTCAGAACCAGCCTCTAGCTGTAGGTGTGAGCCTCTCTCCAGCTGTACCATGGGCACTAACTCCTTTATATCAGCAGATGACTTGAGCAGAAGGGCTAACCCTGGTCAATAGAGTCCCCACATTCAGAGGATGGGTTCAAGAGAGAGCAGCAATGTAAAACCATGCATGTTCGTTCTCAGGTTAGGCTCAGAATGTAGGCTCAAAACACTTCAATATGATGGTTTTATCAAACTGCAAAGCCCTGTTCAGGGTACACACCGAGAGATTCATTAAGATTTTTGTCTTCGGTAATAGAATTTGTTCACTCAATAGACCTCTAATGAAAGCATACTGGATGCAATGAGCATGTCACAGTAAAAAGAAGACTGCCAGGCATTATAGGCATGAGACTTAATGTTTTGATTATATAAATGTAAATATAATGAATTCCTCTACAGTTGTACTTGAGAAGAAGGGCCAAGGTGATGTGAGCACATCTAATAAGGAGCAATGACCAGAGATTTTTACAGGAATGTGAATGCTGACAGTCTTCCAGGTAATGTAAACAGTATATTGAAGAACCTTTACCTAAACATGAAAGTGTAGAGTGAATAATGAACAGACATCCTGGGACTGCAGGGATGCTCAGTGCTTAAGAGCACTGGTTGCTCTTTAGAGGTTTGCTTCCCAGCACCCACATGGCAGCTAAGAACCTTCTGTGACTTTAGTTGCAGGGGATCTGACGCCCTCTTCTGACCTCCACTGGCATTGAACAACAGGGGTTCACATACATCATACATACATTCAGGCAATATCCTCATACATACACCTAAATATATATATATATATATATATATATAATATATATAATTATATATATATATTATATATATTAGAAGAGGCATGCCAGGATCAGGATCATGCCTCAAAGACTTTTGGTCTACCAGACTCCTGAGACAAGGCTGTCAGTTCAATGTAAGAAAGAACAGTATGGAGCTACATACCATGGAGTACAGTTCCACCTGCCTGGAGAATTAACTAAAGTCCTCAAAAATGACAGTTAATTTGGGTTTCTAAATAGAACCCTGGTCTTGTCAGGAATAGTTAGAGTGTTCTCCACACAGATTCTAAGTAGATTATGGTTGTTATGTCCTGGGAAGAAATACACACAGGACAGAAAAACCATCATCTCAACTGATGTGTAAGAGAGCAATTTAGAGGAACACTGAACTTTTTCACTGTGTCTGTGGACTTGCAAGTTGTTAGTAAACAGGGAGTGAATGTAAACTGTTGTGACCAAGAGAAAACAGAGGCAGTATCCTGACAACAAAAACAGCACACAGAAACTCAATTCTGACATTCCAGGCCAGGATCCACATAATACTCATTTTATCCCTTGGGAAAGGAAGCATAATGCGGGAACCATGTAGTAGGTAGATGAAAATTAATTTCAGATCGTGAATGTATGAATACTTGGAAAATGAGAGGTTAATTATATTAGAAGTAGGGCAAGACTTTGGGGGGAAAGTGCTAAGATTATACTCTATCAAATTACTAACTTTGTGACCTTGGGCAAGTCATTTAACCACTGGGAGCCCTAGTTTCCCCATTTATAAAATGAGGATAAGGATAATTGTTCTGACTCCCCAAGAGAGCTGGTGGAGTGTGAGCAGGAACCTTGGCATGCCTGTGCTTTCCAGACTGTGGAGCACTTATCTGACAGGAGCCAGTGTCTGTCCTGTTGAGACCGGAAGCTGTGTCAGAGACACTGCATGATGGGCTTCCCTTTCCTTCTGGGAATATGTTCCCAAGTCATGCTAGCATTGTGATATCTGTGAGCTGGAGCTAGGGTCTGCCACCTGGTCTGTAGCTGAGGGGCCTCACAGCCAGTGCCCAATGTCCCTCCCCTTAGAATCCTGCCTTCAATCTGCTTCCAATGACTTAATGCAGATGTGGACAGAGAGCTTTACTACCAACACAGGGAATCGCTGTTAGCATTAAAACTGTAGCATTTTCAGGCACCATCATCTTGCTCAACAGCATCTTGCCTTGTCTAGGGTACACACATTCCAGGCCTACAATGGATGTTTAGAACCACAACTAGGAGTGAACTCTAAACATGTTGTGTTTATTTCTATACATACACATCCATGATATAGCTTAATTTATAAATTATGGTCAACAAGATATTGATCATCATAGATAGCACAAAATAGAATAATTATAATATATTCTAATCAAGTTATGTAAAGCATTCCTCATTTAGATATATTTTGCAGTATGCTCATTTTCCTCATATTTGAGAAGGTGTAAGATGAAATACCATAGTGCCTTCCCTATTATTTTACTTATTCATTATTTTTATGTATATGTGTGTATGGCTTGCATGTGTATAAGTGCATCCCTATCATGTAATGGCCTTGGTGTCAGAAGAGGGCATCCGATTACCCCTAAACTGGAGTTACGAATGGCTGTTAGCCACTGTGTGGGTGCTAGCAATTGAACTTGGGTCCTCTGCATGAGCAACCGGTGCTTTTAACCACTGAGCCATCCATCCAGCCCCTGCAATGCCTTCTTGATGAGGTGACATAATACTGGCATCCGATGCAGTCTTAAGATGCTACTGACCTATTAATGGACAGGTGGCTTCACCAGTTAAGAGATCTTGCTGCTCTTACAGAGGACGGGAGTTCAGTTCACAGCACCCACATTGAGCAGATCACAACCACCTGTAACTCCAGCTTCTGGCCACACTCACACCACACAGAGACACACATGAGCACACATATACACATACAGACACACACACACAAACAGGCACATAAATGAAAATAAAATAAATCTTTTTTTCAAAAGAGAAATACTACTGACCTCTGACTATTGACCTCTGATGTGCATGAGACATGGAGTATTGTGTGCTGTGGGGGTTGCAGGGTCACTGAACCACTTCGTGGCAGGTCACTTGTAGAGTGTGGATACAATGGAATAAAGGAATGAGTGGGATGGGTGGAGAGGGATACAAATTTTATCACATGACAAATTGTACATAATTGAAAACATGAATTATTTGTTTCTTAAATTTGTCCATTCCCTTTCTCCATACTAGTGTTGACCTTGGGTAAGTGACACCACAAAATAATGAAACTGTATATGAGGGAAGTGTATGCTTATTCCAAAGAACCTTGAAACTGAATATGCATTGGCAGATGGTTTATCACTTGAAATAATTCCAAACTGAAAATAATGTAACTGATAAATTGGAAAGCCAAATGCCCATCAACGAAAGATAGAAAAAATAATTTACATCAACAAAAATAGTGTAACAGTAAAAACAGTCAGTGAAATTAAATAAACTAAGGAAGAAACATGATTTCCCTGCAAAAAAATCTTTACAAATTCTAAGAGTACAGAAGAGAATTAAACTGAATATCACCATCTGGCCTGCATGTGCGCACACACACACATACATGTGCACACACACATATGCACACACATGTGCACACACACACATGCACACACCACATGCACAGAAGAGTGAAATATGTGAAATATGGCCTTGCTCAGATCAAACTCTTGATTTATAAGTGTCCCTCATATGGAGCAAAGGCCTGCAGGCTTTGATTCATTCATTTCTAAGGGGAGTGTTCATTGGAAAATTCATTCACAAAAGATAGAAGATGACAGAAGAATTAATGCTTGCCCAGCCTTTGAAGATGAGATGTCATGCATGTGCTTTTACTAATCATGTGCTGCAGATCTGCTTGATGCCATCTGAAAGACTGGGCTGTGCTCCTGTGGGAGAAGCTGTATTTCAGCCAGCTCTCCATAATGCTTCTCCAGCTCAGTGTCAGGCTGTGCCTTGTCAGAGAACATGGGTAAGCAAGAGGAGCAGTTGGACAAGAGCAGAATGATAGACACTGCTACATGGACAATATAGAACCCAAAGTAAGGTTTTATATCTCTAGGAACTGCTGCCCTTCTGTATTTGGGCTGGAACTGGGCTAGTGACACAGCAGCCATTGGGCAAGGGACCTGAAGAAGCCCATCCTTCAGTCTTTGTTCATCATAGAGATTGGGAAAAGGAGCTGTGGCGTAACACACCATCCTCCTTCTTTAGGGCTGTGAGTCCTCTTTGCTCAGACCCCCTAGCCTCCCTTTCCTGATACATTTTATTTACAAGCTGCCATTGCCTATCTGGGCTTGGTGGTGGATGGTTACTGAGTGAGGCTACTGAACTAAAACTTCGTTGAAGACTCTGAGACAGGCCCCATTTAGAGAAGGAAGTGTAAAGAACCAGAACTGAACAGTGAGGAGCTCTCTGGGTGTCATTAACAAACAGGACAATGAAAGATGAGAAAAAGAAAATTTGAGAGCCACCGGGGTAGATTGTGTCAGGGAGTTTCCTTGGCTGTTTGATGATCTCTGATCTCTGCATCTGTCTTTGGTGTGTTTCTGCCTCCCTGGGGTTTTGCTTGGTGGGAACCAGTGATGCAAACTGGACCCCACCACATTTTCTGAATCACAAAGGGTTTACAGGAAAGGAAGCCATTTCTTTCCCATCCCAGATCCTAATGCTGAAGGTATTGCTTATGGACCAGGGGACGAGAGAGAGAGAGAGAGAGAGAGAGAGAGAGAGAGAGAGAGAGAGAGAGAACAAACTCATGGAAATCATGACCATGCAGTGCAAAGTTACTGCAGCTGTTTCTGTTTTTATTGGCTGCTTCTTCTGGCTCTGTTATTTTAGCAACTGCTGCTCATTTGAGTCGTAAGGCCAAGAGCATGGCTGAGCTCCACAAAGGAGCGGAAGAGAAGCCAGGGAAGAAGAGAAGGGAAGGAGCTGGGCAGAGAGGGTCTGAACTGTACACAGTGTTTAGAGGGGCTACACATCGAAGAGTTTCTTTTGGAGAGCTGTGTGGAAATCTCAGCAGTAGATTTCAGATGCATTGAGCGGAGAGCTCTTAAAATCTGCCCAGCCTTCCCGTGGACCAGCTTAGTGGTGTGTGTAAAACAGAGATCCAGTGCTGAAGTGATGGGCTGGTATCGCTGGGGAAATAAGGTGCCAGGGCACATCCATTGCTCTTTCCTTCCAGAAAGGTGACTTTACTAGACCAGTAAGGCCTGAACATATGGGGGGTGTGTATTCTTAATGGAGGATTTTATTTCTCATGGTTACAAACAGAATGATCCCTGTGTCTGCTCAGTGACTCTAAGGTACCTGGACAGTCAGGAAACAGTGCAGGGCCAGTACTGAGCTGCTCACCCACCGGGTTTCCAGCAGAGAGTCTAAAAGGTCAGCCAGAGTCAGGCTGTGGGATTTTCCCAGCCAGCCCCTCTCATAAACATTTCCTCTACCTTCCTAATATGTGGGTGACTTCAATGAATTTTAGCTTGTTTCAATGGAGTTCTTAAATCAGATCCTCTCCAGGGTCATATTCTGAACCTAGGGTTGCTTGGAACTCACTATGTAGCTGACAACAACCTTGCTGAGATCCTCAGAACAACCTCCTGAGAGGTGAGATTAGAAGCAGAAACCACCACACGGGCACTAACCTCAAACTAATGTCATTCTTACCTATACTTGCCCTAGAACACATAAAAATTAGCTGAATCTCTATCTCTCTGTTTCTCTGTCTCTGTCACTTTTTGTGTCTATCTCTGTCTCTCTGTATTTTTTCCTCTCACTCATTAATTCTTCACATCTGTGTCTTCAGATGAGGGCTACTGGGTAGTAGAGATCAAGGGAAGAGTAACTGCTTGTATCACACTTACAACTTTATTGTGGAAAATTACAATGAAAATTAGCAAAAGAAATCTTGTTATCTGATGATAAAGTTTATTTGTGTGCTCTCACATTGCAAGAACTTCCGGGCTAGTGAGGTCTGTTATGGAAGGCCAATGTGCACCCTGTGCACACACACTGAATCTGCCTAGGAGACCAGCAGGCTCTACTGTGACATGCATTCTGATTTTCTCAGTCACATAAGGGTGAATATCACCCAAGCTCTCACCAGGACTTAGAAGACAGACTCCTTGAAGGTTACTAAATATTTTGCCTCTATAAAGGCCTGCAGCTTAAAAAAAGTTTTATTGTGTTTAACTAAATGGAATAATTATGACAAAGTTCAAAGCATACTGCGTTTCCATTGCTTGTTCATCTGTTCATTGTTACCACAAATGTGAGATATTATTAATCAGTAGTATCTTTAACAAACGAAGATTAGATTTTCCCATACAGAGCCAGGCACCTTCCTCACTTGACATACACTGAGCCTCACTTGCAAAACCATGTTTCTGCTTTAAGCTTAGAGTAGGCTGGGTGTTCACACAGGTGCACAGCTTTGAGATTGAACACTTCTTCTTCTGGTGGCTCTTGATCGATTGTTGGGAATCCCATGTCCATATAGAAATGTTGGGAGCCAGCAGGAAGTTTCCTTTCCCTCTCCGTTGTGTTTCCTCCCTACTCCTGCCTCCTGCCATTTCTTTGTCTTCAGATCCAGAGCAATGGCAGCATTTCCAATGTACACCCCTCCTTGGGTGCTAAAACTCAGTGTGCTCCAAGAAGCTACCAAAGCTTAGAGTTATATTTGAGGACTGGTTCAGTCCTGAGCTTTCCTCATACACTAAGATGACATGACAATTTCAACATCTCAAAGAAAAACAAGGATTCCCTGTGAGCCTGGCATAGTACAGGTAGGATTTCTTGCTGTCAATAAAAGGCTGTTCTCAAACAGCTCTCTCTTGACTTCTACCCTGGGTTTTCCTGAGGAGTGCATGTAACGTATAGGTGTGAATTCAACCAAGGACAATTTATGTGAAATTTCCAAAGTCTACAAAAAGAAATCTATTTTGTGGACGGAGGCTATACCCATTCCTGCATTTTCTTCTTTTCCTTGCACCCCATCCCTTGAATCCTGGAAATCCTTCTTTTATTTTACCATAAAGTGCCAAAGCCATGATAATATAGAAAGATGTACTTACTAAGGGAGATTTCTTTGCTTTTATAAAGACTTCTGAAGCCCCTCCCTGCAAGAGATGAAATGAAGTCTGTGCTTTCCCACTTCCCCGAGTCTATCTCCACATCAAACAAACAAGATTCTGTCCAATGTGCCTCTCCCTCCAAGCACATGCTCAAGTATGCTGTTTTATGTGGGTCGACCAAAGTCTTTTTCTGATTTTCCTCTCCATCTGTTCTTTGAATAAACATGGACCCTAAAGAGAAGGGTTCTTGTATTAGGAATATTTTCAAAAGACCATACCACACCAGGCCATTTGGTCAAATGCAGATCCATTTTACTCCTAATAACCTTTAATTATGTCCAGTGTGCTCCTCAGACTCATCTGTGTTTGCACAGCTTGGCGAGTAAGAGGTGAAAAAATAAATAAACTAGGTTTAAGCTGACAGAACCTTGAACTGTTGCCATGGCCACGTCTGCAGCAGAGGCATGATACCAGTCTTCTCCATCTCTACAAGAAATCTGGAATTGTAAATTCAAAATAGCTAGAGAGAAAGTTAGCTGAAATGTTTTGAAATTTTATTTCTAACTTTTTTATTTTCAAGAATACAATACATGAATATTGTCTTTGTGTTCCACTCTCCCTCCCAGCCCCGCTCATTCCTCCCACAAACTCCAACTCTCTCTTAATCTCCTGTTCCTTTCCTTGATTAGTATCATCACATATACATGCACATTGATAGATGGGCATATTTGTAATGGAATGAGTCCATTTTTTAACTCTTCTTATTTGATTTGGGGCTACAGATATAGTGCTTCAATATCCTCCTTCTATAAGTGAATTAACATCTGGAAGATGAGGATACTGATTAGATTTATTTTACTTCATATAAGAAAAATGGAGAAATGGTGACCTTGAAGAATGTCTGTGGTGTGCATTGTAAATATTCTGTCCTCAGTAAACCTTTCTAGCCTTAACCTTCCAAGTAGGTTGTCAAGGTCTGATCTGATCATCTGAACTGAATCTCAGTAGCACAGTGCATCAGGTATGATTCAGTCCTTTGTAGATGGTCTAGATGCTCTGGGCTGAAGTCAGGGTAGACAATGTTAGGCAGATTCTCATATGACAAGAGAGACAAGTGATGTCCAGGCCCTGCTGTCTGTGTCTCTGGCCCCCTGTGTGAGATGGAGGAATCACCGCCTTCCACAGAGAGTCGGGCCCTGTCAGACAAAGCCTATGCTGGGATGGATGGACTCAGAAGCTTGGTCCCCATTCCCACTGTGCGGACCACATGGGATAGCCTTTGCTTGGGTTCTGGCTTCATTAGCAAAGTTTGGTCACTGGCAGCAAAGCAGATCTTCAGATTCCGAAGACTTCCAATCTCCTGTCTTTAATCTGTGCTCCAGCTGTCCTTGTCCATTTCCTCTCTGTGAATGACAGGTGCATTCAAGGAAAGGTATTCTTAACGGGTCAGCATTAGTTCCTCTTAAACTCTATTTGTATAAATGACTTCTATATTCTCTTCATGGGTCAAGTAGGAAAACGCGTGCTCGCTTTTCCTGCCTCCATACTCTCACCTTCCCAGAACTTTGTCCGTCTATGTGCTGCTGGCCTGGAAGCAACTGAAAGGCAAAACCAGCTTCCCATATGTTTATGTCTCTAGCTGTTGGTTGTCTGGCTTACAACAGGCTTCCAGGACTGCCTGTGGAATTAGTCTACCATGAACAAACCTAGCCAGGTCCTCTGAAACATTTCTCTACTTAAAAATCTCTCAGGATTGTCCACTGGCTACAAAATAATTAAAAATATTTAGCCAATGTCAAAATCATTATTAACTAAACAAAACATCATTAATCCTTCTTCCTTCACATTTTGGAGCTTAAATTTGTAGAATAAACAAGTGGGGACAGAATAATACTTTTTTTGGTCTTTTTGAGACAAGGTCTTCCTGTAGCCCCAGCTGGCCTAGAGCTCGCTCTGTAGACCAGGCTCTACTTGAACTCACAGAGATCCACCTGCCTCTGCCTCCCGAGTGCTGGGATTAAAGGTGTGCACCACCACACCTGGCTAGAATATTTCTTTAAAAGGTAAATACTCATGGACTAGAGAAATCACTTGTCAGGTAAAAAGTGCTTGATGATGTGAACTCAGCCCTATGACCCTGAGAGGACCACTGTGTCTTCTGCCTTTTACACTGGAGCCATGTCACATACATACTCAGCAACAAAACCACTACCAACTACACAAATAAATAAATGCAATTTAAGATTTTTTAGGAACAGTAACTCATGACTGTGCTAATCTGGAAAATCTAAAACACAGCCTGTGCTGTCATTGGGAGAGAAAATAATATTCATGAAGTTATTTGCAAATAAGAACTGTATTAAAAAATCACCCATCAAATAAATTCTCTTTTTGTTCATGCACCAACCCAGGAGCTTACAATCATTCTGCTTCTTCCTCCACAATGGTTCCTGAGCCACAAGTGAATGAGTTTTAATATAGAGTTCTATCTGGGATATTCATGCTGGAATCTCGTTCTCTACAGAACCTTCTAGGCCTCTGGGAATTGGCTGTTAGGAACTTTGAGCAATGGTGTCAGCATGCATAAGACCCACACAAACTCAATCTGATAAAAACTCAGGCTAGAACTGGGGAAATGGGAAGCAGGTCCCAACCATAACCAAGGAACTATTGATTAGTGCTGGGTGAGTGAGTGTTGATCTTTAAGAGAGAGGCACTAGATAAGTTGACTAGACTCTAGTGGGTGAACTTGCACTGAGGGACATCTGTGTAGACAAGCTTAACTCAATGGGCCTTAACAAATATGATATAGGGCATGAAATCTGGTGGAGAAGGTATGGAGGTACAGATGGGGGGACATAAAAATGATTAAGATGTTTTGTATAAAATGTACAAGAATCAGTAAAAGATATACATTAAAATATCATGTTGGTGGAGGTGACAGTGTTGATGGGTGCTGGAGCATTAAGACACAATTGGATCATAGAGCACCTTCTCATGGGGGAGACTTATGCCTGGATCACTGCTGGGTACTTTACTGAGTAGTTTGCACTCCCCAAGGTGTTTGTGCTCTATATAACCACTTCCCCTCCTCTTGTTCATAGTCTGATGCATCCCCAGAGCCCTCTCAGCCCACACTTCTGTTGGGACTTTCTATTCTCTCTGTGATTCACATATATCTCCTTACTTTATGCATCACCCAGCATCAGGTAGTGTGTTATAGCAAGACAAAATCAACTAGAATTGGTGGACGCAGTAAAGAAGCATAACATCCTCTCACTTCTATGTGGAATCTAAAGAGTTCAGCTGGTGGAGGTTGACAGTGGGACGAAAGGTGTTGTTGCTATGAGAGGAGTTGGTGGGGACACTAGGAAGGTGCTGATCGGAAGACACAAAATGTCCACCAGACAAAGGAAATTATATCAGAACTACTATGCAACATGGTAACTACAGTGAATGCTATGTTACATACTTGCTGATTGATGAGATTAGATCTGAAGTGTTTTCATAAATGAAGGAATAAACCAAACAGCAAATCAAAGCAGCCGTGACCACAAGACTAGGATTAACAGGAGGAAGGAGGAAAAGTGTGTTTGAGATCATGTTTGAAGAGGCCTCTGTTCTTATTGAGTGGCTCACTGGCTTTCAACTTGGTGACAGAGCAAACCTGCCCATCTCATGCAGCTAATAAGGGGATGGGGAGAGAAAGAGAGACCCCTAACATTATACTGAGAGTTCTCCCTCCTGCCAGAAGCACCCAGGTTTGTGACAGGACCTCTAACACATGGCCTCTGGGAATTGTTTAGCCCAAGTCATCACAGAATGTGAACCGATGATGTGTTAAGTTCCTTGATTTACCTACCCATGGCACAGTGTATCCATACATTCAAACACCATGTTACACACCATAAAGCTATATAGTTTTATTTGACAATGAAAAGTAATTAGTTTACAAAAGAATAAAAAAGGTATTATTGAAAGTGTCTAAGAATGATGAACATGATATGAAGGAACAGGTCAGCTCAGGAAGGATGACAGACTGACAGAGTAAATGCTTTGTGGAATTCAGTGAGAGATATGAGGCAGGAGTGAAGACACTTGTAGTATTTCTTTCCCCATGAAGCCCAAGAAGGTAGGTGAGTTTTCATGTTATTACAGAGGAGGAAGTAATACACACCTGGGTCTTCCTTGTGAACCTTTCTTGTGAATTGTACCGATTTAGAATCACCTAGGAGACACATGTCTGGGAGCATCTGGGAGGGTGTCTCCAGAGACAGTTACCTGAGGAAGGAAGACTCAGGCTGAAAGAGAGCCACTGTATCCCCTGTACTGGAGTCTGTGAGCTGAGCAGCCCCAGGGGTTTCTCTGCTCCCTGCCTGTGGATGTTCCTGAGCAGTGGCCTCACACTCTGTGGCCACACCTCCCCTGCCTTAATGGATCAGACCCTCAGTCTGTGTGAGCTTCCCTCTTAAGTGGCTTCTATCAGACATTTTGTAACTGCAGCAGGTAAAGTAACAAATATGGCCTGCCCTTCTTCCAGCAGGATGTAAACAGAATAAAAGGTTTCCAAATGTCTGTTTCCTTTTGTTTGTTTGTTTGTTTCAGTTAGAAAGTGGACCATTTTGAAAACCAAGTAACATTTCAAATGGCACAGTTTACCAAACCTGTGACTAAATAGCTTCAAATGTTTATGAAGGAATTTTGGTACATCCCCTGAATGACAATGTGTGTCACAGTCTGATTCATAATTAATTGTAGGAGAACAAAGTTCATTTTTGTCCTAAGAATGTTAATTGGGGAGCAAAATGAAAAAAAAAAATTTCTCTCACCTTCCTTCCCTCCCTTCCTCCCTCCCTCTCCTTACTCCAGCCTTCTTTCCTTCCTTCCTCAATTTTTTCCTGTCTCTCTTCCTCTTTATTTTCTCTCTCTCTCTCTCTCTCTCTCTCTCTCTCTCTCTCTCTCTCTCTCTCTCCTTCTCTCTTCTTTCTTTGCAGAAGTGTCAAAACTGCTAAAAAAGTGAACAAGGGGCTGGAGAGATGGCCTAGTGGTTAAGAGCGCTGATTGCTCTTGCAGAGGATCCAGGTTCCACCCCCAGCACCCGCATGGCAGCTGAGAACCATCTTTAACTCCAGTTCCAAGGAATCTGACGGCCCCTTCTGACCTCCGTGGCACTGCACCACACAGGTGCACAGACCTACATGCACAGACAGTACATTCACACACATAATAAAATAAACAAATTTTTTTAAAAAGTGAGCATGCTTTTCATCTCTTTCTCAGTCTTTCTCAATATTCTCCATGAGGAAGTTGACTGTTTTGAGCAGAAGTTCACTGTTTCAGTCAGTTCTTAGATTCAGTCCTTTCAGTTGTTGTTGGTGGTGGTGTTGTTTCCAATATGCATCACTCCCAACTGCTTTGGACAAAAGCTCAGGGGGGCATACACAAGAAATACTTACAACTAGGTAATTGGCACTAGCATCCACAGATGAGCGATACCATTCGTTGTTTGCCTTTCTGGGACTGTGTTATTTCACTCAGCATGGTGTCCTCTAGCTCCAACCATTTTCCTGCAAACCTCATGATGTCATCTTTCTTTACTGCTGCATAGAGCTCCATTGTGTAGATGTACCACATTTTCTCTATCCACTCATCAGTTGAGGGGCATTTGGGTTCGTTCCAGCTCCTTGGTATTGTGAAGAGAGCTGAAATAAACATGGCCAAGCATCTATCTCTGTGGTGGGGTGAGTCTTGAGGGTACATGCTCAGGAGTGGTATGAACAAGAAAAGGGTTTCCTGACAAATTAGCCTGCAGGAGTTAATGTCCTATCTCAAAGCTGAACTTCCTGCAAGGCCAAGCTTGCGATCTCAGGGCTGGAGGTGGGGAGGACATGTTCTCAGAGCTTTGAAGATGCAGAGTGATTCCTCTGCATGGAAATTCAGAACGGATTTAAGGATTTACCCCTTGCAATTTCCCAAGAGTCTTCACTAGCAAGTAAAGTCAGCTGAAAATCACTTTGCCAGCAGAGACTGACATCTGAAAGGTTTACTGAAATGACTCAGTGCCTTTCCATCCTCCTCTGCCCTTTGTTTCACATGGAAGAGTGTTAGGAAGTTTTCCAGACACTGTGGTGGTTGCGGGGTGGGGGGTGGCCTGCAGTGGTGGGTGGAGATTTAACATCCTGTGTAGCACTAAGTAACTGCCATTTAACTTATCTCGTTATTGAACAACAAACACATGATTTAAACTATTTCAAAACCTGTCTCCACTCAGGAGAAGTGGACAGTATTTCACCTATATCAAAACTGCTGGCTTTATATCTCCCAAGGATTGATTTTCAAGGGACGTGTTGACAGGTTACCACTTGCCCTGCCTTGATGAGATGATAGCAAGATGATTCATTTCTCTTCTGCTCCTCTCTATTCTAGTGAACACAAAGGTCATGAGCACCTCAGCCCTCCAGGCTTTGAGTTCTTACAGACTATAGACACATTATATATACTGTTTCAAGAAGGATATGTTACTAAAGACATATTCTGCAAATCATCAAAGTTCTCCATTATTCTTTTAAAAGGTACTTATTACAAATACCAAGGAAACACTGCAAAAGAAAATGCAATCATTTCAAAGCCAGCAAGTCAAGTGTGGCCACTGATGACCATTTTGAGGAAAGTCCTTGTGAAGGTTTTCATGCCTATATAGAAGGGTTTCATTTACATAATTGATGACATACATTGAATTTATATTACACATTATACTGTACTGTATGAAGTGATTTGAAACATATACTTTCAGTTATTGTTAACATTAAAAAAGCAATATAAAATATTAAAGTGCTAAATATTTTCGAAAGGTAAAATTGTATATGGAAATTGTAGCTGGAAAGTGAGGGGAAATTTTTATGGGCTAATTAAAGACTGGGAGTTTGAAGAATGGCTAGAATCTGATCTGAAGGGTGTGAAATAAACTCCACAACCTGAGTAAGTGGACTGAATCAGAAGTTGGTCCGGTTTGTTCCTGTGATATTTTTTTCTTCAAAGTTGTTAAATATGTTACTGTTTTTTATATGGTTTATGGTTCAAATATTTGAATTTGAGAATATTTGATGCTTTCAAGAGACAGGAGGAAATTGGGAACAAGGCTGGGTTTTAAAAAGCTTTGCAAGGATGCTGTTAAACCTGCACAGTGTTCTAATGGCCTTAGTGATGGCAGTGATGAATGGATCCTGAGGGGAATCAGGGAGGGGAGCTGTTCAGAAGATGGAGAATAAGGAGATAATGCAGAGTACTCTGTAAAGAACATCCATAATTCATTGGAAGATCAACTTCAGAAATTCTGCTTCTTACATAAAGCCAGAGAAACAAAAGGATACATTCATTGTATTTGGTTTATTGTTATTACAATTAAATAAATATCAGTAAATATCCTAAGCCATGTTAATACATTTACTAATATTATGCCCACTTACAACAATAATACGGCTAAAATAATTAATGTAAATTACTTGAGGTAACAGAGGTCTGTTCTCTTCTCTCAACTGACCGCTCTGAGTGTCTATATGGTAATAGTTTAATGATGTCTATATAGTCACAGTTTAATGATGGACACAGTAAATTTATTGTCAATACAATTAGAAAACATGAGACATGAGCAGAAATAAGAGGTCATGTCAGTAGCAAACCTGAATCTTTACCTGTGAAAATAGGCCACTAGAAGGTTGTACACAGTTATGGATTCTTGAAGACAATCTACCCAACAGCAAATCAAGAACATCTTCCATCACCAGGACAAACTTGAGTTCCTCTGCTGTATGTATGTCTGGGTAATTATCGATAGTTAATGCTGCTATAGCTACTCAAGGCAACATTAAAAGTACCTTCTCATTTATATCATTCCAAAATATGCCTATATGGATGCCAAGGATATACCAAAATTATGACCTCTGAAAATAAATTCTAGGTTAATTCCAAAACATGTATAGTATTTCCCATTTCGATAGTAGGATTGTGTGCAGATAAAGAAACAATGTCATTTTACTTTCCTACATGACAAAGCAAGTTGATGAGTAACATCAGGTATGATATTTACTAAGAAACAAAGAAATAAGAAGGAATTATCCAGTTTGCCTTCTAAAGCGAGAAATAGTGCTACATCCAAAAATGAGGGACACCACACCTCATTTGTTTTGGGGGGACTGTGTTACTTCACTTAGCATAATGGCTTCTAGTTCCATCCATTTACCTGCAAAGTTCATGATGTCATCTTTCTTTACCACTGCATAGAAATCCATTGTGTAGATGTACCACATTTTCTTTATCCACTCCTCAGTTGAGGGACACTTGGGTTGCTTCCAGCTCTTCACTATTGTGAAGAGACCTACAATAAACATAGATGTGCATGTATCTCTGCCATAGGATGAGTCTTGTGGGTATATACCCAGGAGTGATATGAATGGGTCAGGTAGAAGGGTCATTTTCTGTTTCTTAAGAGGGCTGCAGGAGTTTGCATGTCCACCAGCAGTGGATCAGTGTTCTCCTTTCCCCACAACCTCTCCAGCATTTGGTATCATTTGTTTTCTTGATCATAGCTGGTATCCTTTGTTTTCTTGATCATAGTCTTACTGGAGTAAAAGATGAAATCTTAAGGTGGTTTTAATTTGCATTTCCTTAATTATTAGAGACTTTGAACACTTTTAAAGATGTTTCTCAGCCATGTTTACTTCTTCTGAAGTCTCTGTTCAGCTCTTGACTCTATCTTTTGATTGGGTCATTTGTTTCCTTCTTCCTTTGTTTTATGAGTAGTTTATATATTCTGGTTGTTAATGTTCTACCAGATGTATCACTGGTAAAGGTTTCCTCCCATTATATGGGTTTTCTCGTCACTTCTTTGTTTCTTTTGCTGTACAGAAGCTCTTGAGTTTAATAACGTCTCATTTGTCAATTGTTGACCTTATTTTTTTGTGCAGCTGCTGTCTGAGGGTTGATTGATATTTCTAATTCAAATCTTGTTAACATTTACATTGTAAGGCACTATGCTATCCATGGTAGGAATCCTGAGCAGATCCATTATTCAGGCACTACAGGTATTGCTTAATTTTATTCATCAGTAGAAATAGTGGTTAGACAGCAGATTCCTTGGCCTTCACACAGAGAAGTTCTTGATATCCCATTTGGGCAAATTTCCTGAAGCAGATTGAGACATACTTTTCCAGTGATACTGAATGTATGGTTGCTTCATTATGGAGTTCCAGACCTCCAGAATAGAGAAGAATAACTTATTGCCATTTATAAGCCATTTCATTTGTGTTACTCCGTTATATAACTCCACAGATCAACCAATATGCTAAAATTTCCCTAAGCTACCATGCATGTTGTTTCTATAAAATGGATGGTTAGACTTCTAGTCACTCTTCCACTCCTATAGTATTATCTTTAGGCTAAATTTTACTTTTGAGAGGAGCAAGAATTTGGGCATCTTGTTCATATTTTCAATGCTGTTAGTTACACTGGGTCAAGCAAATTATCTTCATGTACTTCTTTAGATTACTTTCATACTCAGGAATATTGTTCACCTTTCTTTATTTTCACACTATTTGAAATATGTGCATTCCTCCTTGCAGTTAGTTTATAGGTGAGTCATATATAAAACCGGTGACAGAGTAACAAGTTGATAAGTGTAAGTAAAATTTAAAATCTGAAAATCAATTTAAAATCTGTGTCTTCAGGAGATGGGTTCATACTGATGTATATTAATACATACTAATA
Organism: Rhizomys pruinosus; assembly: GCA_009823505.1. Lineage (NCBI taxonomy): Eukaryota > Metazoa > Chordata > Mammalia > Rodentia > Spalacidae > Rhizomys > Rhizomys pruinosus. The sequence goes on from VZQC01012836.1 coordinate 1,962,416, forward strand.
CATTCAATTTCTACTATAAATGATCTGTGGTTCCTTGATTTTGAGACTCTTCTGCAAAAACATTGATGCCGTTTATAGGAAATTCTATATAAAAATTCTATTGTATCGATAATATATGCTTGAGGTAGCTGACTAGATTCTGTTCCATTTGTTTATAAGGGTTTTAAAGAAGGGTCTGCTCTGTAGCCCAGGCTGGTGTAGATGTCAGAAGCTTACTGCCTCTGCCTTCCTGCCAAAGGCTGAAATTACAGATGTGGTCACCAAGCACTGCTTCAGGCTTGATGATTAATTTCAGTCTTTGACCTTGATTTGGCAATGTCGGTTACATTCCAAATATGTATTTATTTACACTCATATATGTACATCTATGCATATACCTTCATAAAACAGGCACATACACACTATATACATATATATATATATATATACATTTGTCAACATAAATGGATTAAATATTCTAAAAATAATAATGTACACAGATTTGTAATGAACAACAAGTCAATGGCTGAGATCAGGAAATCTGTTATGACAAGACAACTAAGAAGGAAAATAGGTTGTCTTAGCATCAGTGTTCAGATTAATGCTCATTGCTAGGTTGTCTTTCTGTTAGTGCCCAGGTCAGTGCTTACTGCTAGGTTGTCTTAGTTTTCCTGTTCAGGTCAGTGCTTATTGCTAGGTTGTCTTAGTGTCAGTGTTCAGGTCAGTGCTCATTGCTAGGTTGTGTTAGTGTTAGTGCTCAGGTCAGTGCTCATTGCTAGGTTGTCTTTCTGTTAGTGCCCAGGTCAGTGCTTACTGCTAGGTTGTCTTAGTGTTCCTGTTCAGGTCAGTGCTCATTGCTAAGTTGTCTTTCTGTTAGTGCTCAGGTCAGTGCTTACTGCTAGGTTGTCTTAGTGTTCCTGTTCAGATCAGTGCTCATAGCTAGTTTGTTTTAGTGTTAGTGTTTAGATCAGTGCTCATTGCTAGGTTGTCTTAGGACAGTGCTCAGGTCATTATACTTCAGGAATCATAAATGCACTGTTATAGGTCATAATTTTCTGACTTATCTGAAAGTAAGGAAAAGTAACTTTCCAAGCTTCCTGGTAACAGCCACTGCCCCCTTCTATACAGCGGTCCTGCTGTATTGTTGTGGATAAAGTTTGCAGGTGAAAATGTTTAAACATAGATGGTTTGTGTGTATTCAAGGAAATCTCTATCTTGTACAATGCTCATTGAGCCCTAGAGAGGTTGTTTCCCTCCAGAAGGTAAATGCGGGCTAAAGGCAGAGTTCTGATAACTTTTGCAACCACATTGCACCTGTGCTTTTCTTTCCCTTTTGGGTAAGGTGGTGGAAGAGCTTGTGACTTGCAGAATTGTGGGACAGTTCCCTGTGTCACAGCAGAAGCCCAAGCCTTCCAGTGCACAGAAGCTCATGGATAATGATCAGACATATTCACACCTTGGGAAAGAGGCTGTGGACTTTTTAATTTCCTAAGAGAGTTCAGCTTCACACATAGATTGAGGCTCTGTCCATGCAAAAACTGGTGTTGACAGAGGGCTGTGTTCAATATGTTTTGTGCAGGAAATTGAAGCATGGTGTGCTGAGCCGATGAGTTTCTACCAAGTGTGCACCAGTGGTACCGATCCCTCTGGAACTGTCGTTCTGAATGGAATTTGACAGCCGCACAATGAAGCCATCCCCTAGCACGGCAAAGAATTTCTCAAACATCTATGAGACATGAGGAGGGCACCTATGAATATGGCACTTTTTAAGTTGAGGGGGAAACAGGGGACCCTCACCCTCATTTTTACTATGTCTTCTGTCATGAAAAGGTAAAACCAGTGTTTAGGACATTTTTGATCCCATTAATATTCTTTCATAAGAACAGATTCTATTGTAAAGCTTCTAATGGATGACAAGATTGTAAAAGATGCAGTTCGCTTTCAGGACAAGGGGGAATACTTTCAACACTTGAGCCTGTGCAGCTTGACAGTGCTTTTGTAGCTTAGAGCTTTTATTTACATTTATGTTATTTTCATGTATGTGTGATGGAGAATGTGTAAATGTACACATGCGGGTACCATGTTGGTAGACATGCATGTGCCACAGCATACGTACAGTCCTTGGAAGGCAACTCTAAGGCTTTCATTCCTTCCTGGCCCCTGTGGAGACTCTGGATGAACCTCAGGTTTTCTGAACTGTACACAAGAGCCTTTACACACTGAGCCACCTCCCCAACCTCATACTTTTAAATTTCTAGCATGAAAGTTGTTGAATCTGTTAGTATTTGTTGGGCCACACACAAAGCCATACATGAAAGTATGAAGTTAGTCCTGCTCGTTTGGGAACCTGTGGTTCTCCATGGAGACATACAAAGGCCAGCTCATCTCCAGGGAATAAGGAGCAGATGGGACAAGGTCACCTGTCCCATTTCACACAGACTCATCTTGCTCAAGGCAGAAATCCATGGGAACTAAGCCTTGCCTTGACTTCATGAGTCAGCGCTCAGGTAAGTAACAAGAAAGCCAGCCCTCTTCTGCTGGCTTTAAAGGTCTTAGTCACCAGGCACTAAGCAAAAGGACAGGGTCATAATGACCTGGGACCCTAGGACGGGGCATTGCATTTTCAAGATAATTACTTCCCTTTAATTCCTTCCCCATGCATCTGTTTTTCCTCTGAGCTTGTCCCTTGTTCTTTCATCTTTCTGGAAACAGCTGCTTTCCTAGCTCCATGGGAGGGAGTGCACAGGTCCTACTCCATGTCCTATGGCTTCAGGATGACATGTCAGTCCTTGAAAATTTTCTCATGTATTTTGCAAACAAGACTTCAATCTTTCCATAGCCTTCTGAAGAGACTCTTTTCCCAACTTGTTTAAATAGCTGTGGTTTTTTATCATTTCTACTCATGTAAACAGACTGAGAAACTGTAGTCAGTTGAGACAAGTATGATGTGCCTTAATGACCATGTGGATTCAATTAGTCCATTTCAGTTTCTTCTCTCTCTGTTGTAAGTAGGTTTCCACAAATGTGATTAAATAGCTTGTGGTCTTCTGTAGAAAGCATCTAGGAATAAGCTGGTCCCTTTCTTGTCCAGACATCTTCTGATTTGATCCTGTGAATGGCAGTAAGGTCAAAACCTTCTTTATTTTAAAGTTCTCTCAACTTTTCCAGCTCTTCTTTTTCTTGTCATTGGTCAGCATGTATTAGAGAGCTTTAGAGTTTTGCTCTAACATTTTCAAATTGGTGGGGCTGTAGAGATACTCAGGGGTGAGGAACACGATGTTCTTTCAAAGGACCAGAGTTAAGATCCCAGTACCCTAATGGTGGCCTCTGCCATCTCATCCATAACTCCAGTTTGATGAGACACGATGCCCTCTTCTGGCCTCTACATGTACATGGTACACAGATGCACATGTAGACAAAACACTTATTCACATAAAATAAAAATAACTGTAAAACTATATATATATATATATATATATATATATATATATATATATATCTTGAAAACTTTTTGATTCCAGCTAAAGATCCCCTACACTCAGCAGTTCTGCCTTTCCAAAGTTTTTTAGGGAGGTGACAGGAGTCTGAAGAGTAGGGACATGTGTAATTATTTACCGACTGAGACCAACCACCTGGGGCAGCTTGCGTCCACAGAGAGGCACTTTGGGCTTCTACAGTGGCCTATATCTTACTGTGCAGTTTCTAAAAGTAGTTTTTCATGCCAGCATCTTTATATTTTATCACTTCGAGTGCACGAGTGAAAGATGCAGCAACTTAGATCATAAATAAATGGAACCCAAGCCGATGTGATTGTGCCAAGTTTCTCCACGTCAGTCCCCACATCTCAGCTGTGGCTATTTGCAGTAGTATTGGATAAATACAGACTGGGGCCTGTGACCCTCTAAAGATTTCCTTTATTTTTAAAACAATGGTAAATATTAGGGGGGATCATTTTGTTTACATTTTCAATGCACAGTTTAGGACCTATGGGTCCTTTGTGTCCCTGGTCCTTTTTTGAGGGGGCTAAAACAAGAGGGACTTGAGTTTGAGTCGCCAGAACTGAGACACTAAAGGGCAGAGCTTCTAGGCACTGTGGCCCTGACAACCAGTGTTTGAGAAGGGCACTTGCCATTGTGCACCTAGGTAGAAAAGAACCAGGCAAACAAACTCATTCAGAAACAACATCTTTGCCCAGCTTCCATGAAGAGTTTGGACATTGGACTCAGGTGTACATAAACACATGGTACTCAGAGAACAGATGTTTTTGGAGGCTGGAACATGAACATTGTGAGTTGCAGCTGTTTTGTGTAGGGCACAGTAAGCTTTCCTAGGAAACAGGTGGTTAAAAAGGGAAGGAAAATAAGAGAGTAAAATCTTGCAGCCAAGAATTCAGGTGACTTTGCTGAGGGAAACTTGCTACCCAGACGTAGGAAAGCCTCAGCAAAACACTGAACTGATTATCAACTGCCCAGGCAAAAAATGGCTCAGTCATCAGACACAGCTAAGTGGAGAAACTCCCTGCATTCCCCCTGGTAATCTGGGTGTCCCATTGTCTGTCCCAAGTACTTTAGCAGCTGCCTTGGTCTCCTGGGAAAAAGCTGCATAAATGTTCAATACTTCTTTTCAGAAGGATGAGATGGTAAATTTCACCCAGCATAGTTATTTTTAGCCAGTTACAATATTATCTGAGATATTTCTGTCGCTACTTTCAATATTAAGAGTTTATTTTAGTCTATAGAAAAAATTGTTTTTAACCATGATTGTTGTGTCTTTTTGCTGTTTTTCAGTTGCTTTGTTTGGAGTTTTGACTTTTTTGGCTTTTTGAGACAGGATCTTCCTGTATCCCTCGATGGCCTGCAACTCACTACTTAGACCAGGCTGGCTTTGACCTCACAGAGATCTACCTGCCTCAACCTCCCCCAATGCTAAGGTTAAAAGCATACGCCACATCACCCAGGTGTTCTCTTTATTTTTTATGAATTTATGCTATTAATTATTCATTTGAATATTTCAATGATTTTAAACCATTTCCTATGGCCTAATTAAGGAATTACAGATTTGGAATATAAGCAAACCAGTGAACTCTAGCTGGAAAATTCACAGCATAGCTGGGGGGAATACTGGACTCTTATCTATGTTTAATGCTTGTGTATGGTGTATGTGCATTCTATGTGTGGATGTGTGACTGTGCTGGATGTTTGAGTGTGCTCATCCACCTTCTTCTGGCACCTACACGTGGAGGTCGGAGCAGGGTATCCGGTGTCTTCTGGTATTCCTCTACATTATTGCCTTAAGACAGCATTGACTTTCACTGAACCTGAAGCTTACTGCATTGGCTAGGCTAGCTGGCCAGTGAGTTCTGGGGACTGAATGTTTCAGTCCCTCACCTCCAGTGAAGAGGTGATGGGGAAAGGCAGCTGTACCCTGGTTTTTCCGTGGGTTCTGAGAATTGAAACCCAAGTCCCAGTGCTTGGAGACGAAATGCTCTTCCGCAGTGTCCTATTCCATGAAGCATTGAGTTTCAGATTCATTTTCCGACATCCAATAGAACACTGATGTAACATACAGAATGAGGGAGCTCTGCCTGCATAAAGTGTGTCAAATATTAATAGTAACTTGAGTTATCATTACTTTGCTAGAAACGGTATTTCCAAAACCTCCAGAGAACATCTGTGCTGCAGCCTACTTTATGATTCCAAAATATCTCTAGAGTGTTACATGATTTAATTCATTTCAAAAGTGCTGGATGAAGTCAAATTAGATAACTCATTTGGATAAGACTCACGAAGCTCAAGCATGGCTCATAGAATTTGAAAATCTGCAAAACGAAAGTTTAGGGTGTATCATTTCTTAACTCTCTTTAGCCATAGAATCCTTTTTTAACAGAATTAGCCAATAAGATTGTATTCCAGAAAATGCTCTTAGAAACAGTTTATAACATTGGCACCTATTTCTATTTGACTAGAACTAAAATAATGAAAATGACTATTTCGGGTAATAATAATTTCTATTTTTTAAACATACTATCTTCCAGTACTTTTCAGTCATTGCCCCTTGTCCTACAGACACAGTAGCATGAACCTCAGGCTTGTCGTCTTACTATAGGATTTAAATTTAGAAACAGTGTGAATGAAACAGTGTTTGATATACAAAACTAAACAATAACACCACAACTTCTTTTTTTTAATTTTTTATTTATTTTGTATGTGTATGAATGTACTGTCTGCATGTAGGTCTGTATACCCATGTCTTGCAATGCTGAGGAGGTCAGAAGAGGGTGTTGGATTCCCCTGGAACTGGGTTAAAGACGGTTCTTAGCCACTATGTGGGTGCTGGGGATGGAACCCGGGTCCTCTGCAACAGCAGTCTGTGCTCTTAACCGCTGAGCCATCTCTCGAGCCCCAGACACCACAACTTCTAAAATGGTTTGTAAGCCTGTATTGGACTAAAAAACATGTTTTCATTCTGCTTTTCTTATGATGTTGTTACTTAAGCACACGTTCTTATGGAGTCTTGGAATTAAAAAGAACACAAAATTTTTAGGGCAGCGAAAACACTTGGTCAGACATTTAATGGTGGACACATGACATTATATGTTTGTCAGACTTCATAGAATGTATGACACTGTGCTGGAGAGCTTTAATTGTCAACTTGACACACCTGAGTCGAGGGAACCTCAATTGGAAAATTGCCTTCATTGGAGTGGACTGGCCTGGAACCATGTTGGTGGGGTATTTTCTACACTGTTGAGTGATGTGGGAGGGTCTAACCCACTGTGGGCCATGCCACGCCTGGACAGGTTGTTCTGTATTGCATAAAGAAGCAGGCTGAGCACGGTCCAGCAAACAGCGTTCCTCCATGGTCTGTGCTCCAGGTTCCTGACCTGAGTTTCTGCCTTGGGCTCCCTCAGCGATGAACTGTGACCCAGAGGTATAAGATAAAGGTTTTCCTTCCGAAGAAGGTTTTGGTCAGTGTTTTTATCACAGCAATTGAAAAGAAACTAGAATAGACACTAAGAGTGAACCTCAGGCAAGCTAGTTCCTAAGTTATCACAAGGTATCCATGAATCTTCATCCACATAAGGAGGTCACACATAGGTAGGAGCAGCAAGAAAAAGGTAAATCTCTACACTTTCTCTTCTCTTGACCTAAATGTGCCTCAAAAATAAAATATAGTTCACTATTTTAGGACACCAAAATATGTATGCTCAACACAAAAGAAGAAGCAATTACTTCTTTTTCTTGTACTAGGTATGGAAAATAAGAATAAGTTAGGACTTAGCAGATTCATAGAATCTTTATGTGCCCACATATTGCACTTGAAAATAGGTCAATAATTATTTTGCAGCTGGAAGAGCAATGATCACATATTAATAGTAGATATATAAGTGACCAACAATTTTTCAGATATGTTTCTTTATTATATAGTTATTACCCACTGAGAGGAAATCAGCTTGCAGTTCAGAGAGATTAAAAAACAACATTAAAAAAATCCCTGGAATATTAACATGGAAGTTTGACATTTCTTGAAATTAAATTTCATTTTAATGAATTCACAGCTTTTAAGAGTGTCAGTTCTTGATTCTGCTCTTGGGTCAGTAATAGACAGGAAATTGGGAGAAATGGTAATGAGTTTATAATGAATATCATTTTAAAAGACTGTGGACAAAAGGCACGATGATCTAGAAAATGATTTTGTTTCCTAGCTCACTAAGCCATTCCAGGGTAGGAGTTTCACATATCAATTTTCAGGATTTGGGATGGGGAGACCATCTGTTTTTAGTTAATTTCAAACCATGAGGCAACCGGTTTCCTGAGGAAGGGTTATTTCCATCTTTCAAGTCTTAGCACTATTATTGAAACCAAGGAAAAGTGCTCAGTGATGAAGCACAAATGCAGGCAGTGAAGGCAACTTAATTGTATCTGGACACCTGGGAGGATCTAGCCTCCACTGAAGAATTGCCTTCCCTTCATCAGCTTGGCCTGGGGACATGTCTGTGTGGAATTTTCTTGACTGTTAATTGATGAAGGGGCCAGCCCATGGTGTGCTAGGACATCCATACGTCTGCCTGCTTAAGTCATCTTAAGGCCTAGGTTATGCAAACCAAGTATTGGTTTGCCACTGTTCTGCAGCAGAAAAAAAAAAGAAAAGCAATGCTCCAATCATTGCCACTGCCTCCCCTGGTCCTCACTGCTGCCCTCATCCTTATGAAGATGTTTTCCCCTAGGTGACTTTGGCTAGTGATGGTTCTGATCTTAATTGCCGGCCTTACTGTTAAAACTTAACTTACTGCCACTGGTCCCTCATCTCAGACACTTACCTCACACCTGACTTCCATTTTGCCAAAGTACCATGGGAAGAGCAACTGGTGCAGGGAAATGACCCTGTTTCGAGACCCTATGCTGGAGTTTATTTTCCAAGCATGCGTGGGCAGTCTTTCTCTCTCTAAAATTGTATTGCTTCTCTAATTAAATTGCAGCGTCAGTACTTGACGTTGTGTCATGCGGTCTCCTACATTACTCTGTAAATATTGATGAAGTAGAGTATGATAGTGAGAAAACCAATTTATTCTCTAGACAAGTGTTGTTTCAATGCTGACTGAGCTATACCTACAGTACTGATTTTTACTTTATCATCTACCCCTGAAGGAAATTAGAGCATATTAGAAGTTTCAAAGATACCCTATGCGTGGCCAGGCAAATAAATTTATAATCATTTGAGAAATGTTGATAGATAATTGCAGTTTTGTGGGAATTTGATGTGTTTCCTCAATGCCACTGGAATGTGTAGATTGCAAGCTCTTCTGGCTCTAATGTTTACAGGCGATCTCTTTGGTATTCCTTGGTGTCCAGTTGTCACTGAATATTCAATCTGCTTTGTACATGAGATCTCCCCAGGCTCTCTTCTCCAACATTGAAGATGAGCCTGGAACCCTCTCAGGCTTCAGGGAAGAGGCTTGCTCCAGTGGGTTTCACAGACTTGATTTACAGGCTAGTTTAGCTCTGAGTCACTGCTTTACATGAACTAGTGCATAGTTGATGACACAGATACTGTGATGCTGATTAGGAATTAACTGTACTTAGTACCTGGGTGTCAATAATTTTCATATCTTCTTATGCTAATGAAGCCCAAACCATTTTACTCCCTAAAGACCCCTGTATTTTAATAGGAACTTCTTCATGGCGGTGGTGGGATCATCTGGAAGGCATCAGTGTAAATGTTCTAGAAGATCTGGAAAGAAACCTATTTCAGTTTTTAATACAGTGAATGAGAAGAAAACTGGCTTACTAGTTAAATTTAAAATGTTTTTATAAATCACAAAGAAAACAAATTCACCCTCTTTAAACTTTCTTTAATAGAGAGATTAGGTTGAAATGAAAAATTAAGGTCGCACACTATCTTTGAAAATATTAAACAGGCAGGCTGCTGGGACACAAGCGTCTTCAACCTAGGGTCTGGCCAACATAGACTTAATCATCACCTCCCCAGGATGCAAGTTTCTCATTTGTGAAAGAGAAGATATCCATGTTACAAGTCTAAAATTCGATCTTTCTGTAATATCCAGTTAATCTACACAAAACCCAATAGTCTGGAAATAAGTATACCCAGGATCTTATAACAGTTAAAGAATCAGATTCAATTCCTGAAAAAGATCCAACTGCATGATATTTTACAGTATTAAATGAGCAGCTGCACTAAGGAAAGCTTCTTCACATACTGCTAACTCTGAATTTTTAGGAGGGAAGAAATTACATCACTTGCACTTAGTGATCAAGTTTCATATACAGTTTCCAATACAGTCTTGTGGACTGTGGATTTGTTCAGATATTGTGTGTGTGTTGAATTGTGTTACACAGCACAGAAAACCACATGAGGTCTAGACATTATTCAGTGGGTCTGGCTGCCAAAGCACACCAGAGACCCCCTTTGACTACTTTTCAGTGGATTGGGATGATGACTTCATGTAAGATGGAAGACAGAGGTTTTATGTGAACGCTTATCTTCTTGTCCCCCTTATAGAACTGCTTAATAGCTTTTATCCTTGGAAGGGATGAGGAACTTCAGTACCTGCCAGCTGTTCCTGCTCAGTTTCCTTGCCAGGATTCCTCTTGACTTGGTTAAGGAGTTCCAGGGATGAAATAATTTGATACTCTTTGACCTTAGATATATAAGGTACAAAAGACATAATGGTTAAATTAGTTTGTTTACTTCATTCATTCTTTAATCATATGGTAGTCCAATTTCTAAAAGCCCTTCTAGTATTGGATTAAAAACAACTGATGTGTTGGGCCTGGAGAGATGGTTCAGCAGTTAAGAGCATTGGCTGTTCTTGATGAAGAGACCTGGATTCAAGTCCTAGCACCCTCATGACAGCTAACAACCATCTCTAACTCAAGCTCCAGGGGACCTTACCCCTTCTTCTGTTCCTGCTGACACTGGATGACACAGGTGCACTTCCAAGGATAAAAGCTATGTGGTTTTCTGTGCTGTGTAACACAATTCAACACACACACAATATCCTGGTTCTACTCTCAAGCTCTTGACTTCCAAACAATGATGCAAAAAGCTGCAGCTTCATCCCCTAGCATAACGGAATGAGCCAATCCCAGAAACATGCCTTTCCTATCCTGACGGAGAGAAGTTTCTGCAGCAGAGAGTTATGAAACAGCTCTGCCCTTCAGTTCTATCAGATATTATGTCACACTGACAAGAAAAGTAACAAATACATATAAGATGAAATAATGTCCTGTTATGCAATTTACTATAGTAGCTTTATCTGATCAAGGAGATTCAGGGGGATTTGGTATCTCGGCTATTATGAGTAATGCTTTAGTGAACTTGCGACGACAGATATTTCTGTAAGCTAGGGATTTTATTTCCTTCAGTTATTCTGAGAAGTGTGGTTGACAAGCCAGTTCCATTTCTGACCTTTATATTTTATTTCACAATGGAATACTAATTTACATTCTCAAGAAAATATATATGGGCTCTATTTTTTTCTGTATTATTTCATCAACATTTGTTTTTTTGTTTTTTTTTTTTTGATCTTTGATATGATTTGCCATAATGTGTTTGAAGTGATAGTTCAATGTGGAGAACACACTGGCCATTTGAATATCTTTGGAAAACAATGGCAACACAAACAAAAATAAATAAGCAAAATAAAACATTTCTTCAGCACAGAAAATCAGAAAATAAATGAAAATAGCAAATGGCTGATGGGGTTGTAGAAAATATTTGAAAATATACATGATAAAGGGTGGCTTGCTCTTCTCAGTATTCACACCACAGCAATCACACAGAACAGTTCTATGACCTGAGAAGACATGAGGATTTTCTTCATTAGCAAGGAAACAATTGATTACGTATTGGACACAAACTCAATCCATTTGAGGTCTGAGATTTTATTTGGAGATGAAAGCCAGTCCCACAGATTGAAAGCTCAGTGCTCAAAACTGTGCCCCCTCCTCATGCTTCAGCTGTCAGTCACAAACACCCGGGTGCTTTACCTGAGCTTCGGGCCACCTGGCCTTACATCATGTGTCTTAGGATTCTCAATACATGCTTGATTAATTCACTTGAGTGGCTCTGGGAACTACAGCACTTTGGCATTTACTAGTTCAGTTTGAAGGTTTCCAAAAACATATAGAGGAGGAATACATGCACATAGCAAGCAAGGCTTGAGGAGCCTGGTCACACTCTGCAGGTCATCCACACTCTGGAACCCTCAGCATCCTCAGCTATCTGAAGACACAAATGCTGTCCTTCCGGGCTTCATGGAAGCTACACTGCATACACTTGATTGATTAATTTCCTAGCCATGGACAATCAACTTTACCTTCAAATCCTTGCCTGGAGTTTGAGGTGAGTTGGACTGAGATTATCAGCCCTGAAATCCTGTCTTGACATTCCTGATGACCGGTTTCTATGTCAGAGCTAACTTGGGCTGGCTGTTAGTCAAATCTTTGGCATTTAAAAGACATACATCACTCTGAAGCCTCTAAAGAGTTTAGGAGGTGTATGTCAGGAAACTTAGGACCAAATATGTATTTCAGATGTCTGTCTCCATATCATGGGAGGTTATATCCAAATACATACATAAGGAACTCATTGTAACTCAATAGCATAAAACACAAAAAGCACAATTAAAAACAAACATGAAGGACTTACGCACATGCTTTCCCCCAAATGAGGCAAGAATGATTAATGAACCATTTAATGAATATTATTTTAACAAGATTTATTATTACTGTCCTTGCATGATTGCAGAGGGCACACCTGTGGAGGTCAGAGCAGCTCTAGGGAGTCATCTCTATCCTTCCACCTTTACTTTGGTTCCAGGAATCAAACTTAAATCCCCCCACCCCACCCTTTTACCCACTAAGTCATCACAGCTTTGGCCCTTAATTTTTCTTTGTTTTAATTTTTTTTCTCTTTTCCCAAACACCTAAATTTTCTGAGGACTTATTATTTATTTTTATCTTTTAATTATTAAATGGTTTATATGATTCTGGTCCTAAAGATTTTATGGCCCTTAGCACTTGACATTTGTTAATTTCTCCTTGTGTCTTGAGTTGTTTTTTAAGATAGTCTAATCCAATCTCATTTGGGAGGAGATTTTAAAATTCCCTTCTCAGCCATGTTTTCTTAAAATTCTCTAAAGTCTTCATGGTTGGGGAATTTTTAATTTTTTTGTTCATGTTGTGGCATTCTATGAAGTTCTTTAGTCAGATGATGTTTAGGTCATTCATGGCAAGACTAGTGAAAAGGGATGTCTGCCAATAAGCTCTCTGTGGGGACTGTAGCTCTGAACATCTCAGTCATGAAAACCAGGAAGAAGTCAAAGATAGACCAGATGGAGACCTCTGTCCAGAGTTTCCAGCTTGCCTCTACCATCGGAGAAGGAATTCAAGATGAGATAATAAGGAATTGGGAGGAGGATTATGGAAGCAACAATACACACTAAAGAGGAGGTAGAGACTTCTTAAGAGACAGTTACCTGGGATTTTACTGGCAGATTTTAATCTGTGGAGAGGATTTGGGATACTCAAGACATATGTAGAGATTTCTGGGTTTTCTGTCTTTCTGTGGGATTTGCAGATACATCCTGGTGTCTGATGCACTTTGGGAGTAGGCAGTGCTGCAAGGCAATACCAGTGATAAGTCTTTATAAAAAGGAGCAAAGAACTATCAATGAGAAAGCGGATCAGAGGCTGGCTAGTAGGTTCCGTCTCCTTGCTGGTCCCAGTGGTTTGGATGGTCCTGGGCTTCTTGGTTTGAGTTGTCACCTGGTTTCCTTACTCTGGAGCTGATTCAAATTCCAACTGCTGTACACTTTGCCTCTTGTTTTCTTTCTGTGTGTTTAGCCTCCTTTCTGGGTACTTGTTCTTCTTGTCACTTGATCCATGCCCCAAGTTAACTGGCAGAGTGCCTTGTAATATGTACTCAGTGCCAAGACTAGTAAAGTTCGGATTAATCAGGAATAGCAAAGAAGAAAGTAAAGATGTTCAAAACTGTTGCCTTAAAACAGGAAGATGTCTGTTGATTTTTCATAACACTTGAACTAGCACTGCCAAGCCCCTGAGTGTGGAGCACTGCTGAAGATATTTTCCTAAAGAAAAATCAAATCATCTACCTAGATCTCTTCTCTAATCCACATGGAATTGTCTGGAACTTTACAGCATAACCCTTCTTAACCTTCTCTAAATTGAGTTCTCAAGCAGGGCTCCATCTCCCACATTAGCTAATTGTTCTATACTTGGGAAAAAGAGAAGCATTTATTATCCTATCGTTCTTAGAGTGTTCAAATACTCCCAGTGGCATTTCTGCCTCTTTTCTCATTACACAGATAAAACAAGAAGGATTCATTACTCAGTTGATTATGAAGCCTGGCTCTCTAACTTCACTGCCAATAATGTTCTCAACCAGTGATCTGATCATCTCAAGACCTGAGAGAAATAAAAAGCTGTTATGCATGAATGGATTGGCTGGAAACCCTGGGGACCATGGATAAACCGACTAATTTAGAAGAAGAGCAACTTCATTATGGCATAGAGGAATCACAAAATGCATATAGGACGCTTGGTTTCTGTCCCCTGAGAAATAGTGATGAGATTTTCAGATCTATTCTTGGGGACATAAAATACAAAGCAGGAGGAACATGTATTATACTCACTTTTTCTTTCTGAATTATTATCAATGTTGATTATGAAAACAGTTCAAAATGTGGCTCAAAAATTCTTAGCCATCATTCCAAATCACCAAGGGATGCTTCTGTTATATATTTAGTAGTTCAAAAATAGTTAATTAAGCCATAAACTAAATATAAATTTGCTTCTCCCTTGTTTTCTTGATGTGAAAAGCATGCTTTATGAACCACTAGAAGGAGCCTAGAAGAAACAAAATGTCTCTATAGCACTTGCTCAAACTGGTAGCACTGTTAGCCTGGAGCCCATAGGCCCTATGTCCACATCCTAAATCCACATCTTGCTGTCAGTCTCCTACTTGGAGGTTAAATATAAGAATCACACAAAGCCTCTGAGGCTTTCATGTTTCTCAGGTGATGGTGAATACAGAACGCTGATTTCAGAAGCACTGTGTGTCTCAAAGACAACCACAAGGACAAATCTCTTAGGCTCTTTCTTCAGAAGATTGTATAGTTAGGTTGGATATTTCCTGGTAGATTCATGACTTTTCTTTTCCATTAGATATAGGTGTGTCCTATATCTAATGGAAAAGAATATTTAAGAAATATTTACCAGATCCATATTGTCTGAGACACTTCAAAACTAGAGACATCAAGATAGATGAAAGTCTGAATCATGGACTTTTCTCTCTAGCATTTACAATAAAAGTGGGAAGAAACAACGAATCATGATACAGGAAGTTAGACAGCGAAGGCTAAACAGTTACTGGGAAGCATCCCCATGCCTACTGTTGTGTTTGTTGTTCCACATCTTCAACTCAATCTGGAGTTTGACAGTGTGTGGAATTTCTATATCAGTTATGCAGCAATTAAAGACAATAAAGAAACTCAAATTTTGAGTTAGTTGGACAATGCATTAACAGCAGAGAATGGATTATGCCACATATGCAAAACAGAGGTATAATATCATTTTGCATTCAGTCTTACTAAATTTTAATTTTTCAGACTGGTGTTGTTTTACCCATGCAGTTTTTACATAAGAGTACCATTTTTATCAAGAATCGGTGTGGTTTAGGGATTAGGTGTAGTATTCTATGTCAATGGCTTGCAAATAAGTTTAGTCTTTGCATATCTAATAAGAAAATATGCTTTGAGCAAACAATGATATTTCAATTTTTATTAAATCTCATAGAATACACAAATGCTCAGAGTCGACTATCAGGGATACACAATATATGAGGCACCGTGTTTTCCATGGGGAGCTAATTACTTCTGTAGAGTCCCTTTATGTTAAATAGGAAGGCTGACAACATTTATTCATGGAATGAAAATTGGTCACATGAAAAATGGCCCATGTGCCAAGTCTTAGAGTCTCAGGATATTAGACCTGGAAAAAACCATAGGCATTCTGAGCTCTAACCCCCTTATGTTATGGTGGAGAAGCTGAGACATGGAAAGGTCTGTCCAAGGACACTGGTTAGCTTATGGGATCAAGCGATTTATAAGCTACTCTAATAGTCCCTAAGATTTACATGTCATAACATATTGGTGTGAAGTTATAATATCAGGTTTGTTGGATGAGATGTTGCCCTTGAGAATTGTTTTTAAGACTCTTAGAATTTACGTGATTTCCCCTCTCCTCAGATCCATCATTTCTGCTGCTTTTTAGTTGAAAGTTAATGCATAACCCAGGCCTAGGCTGCTGCCAGAGGAAAGCAAATATCAATTCACAGGACAGTATGGAGTTTGACTTTAATTTAAAAATTGAAATGGAAAACCTGCTCAGAATTAAGATCTTGCTTCCTTTAAGCTTCCTTAGGACTTTACCTCAATTTTAATTCCACTGTTGTATTTTTTACTGTGTATATACGTGCTTATATATTATGGTTGCAGTAATCAGGGATGAGCATTCTAAATGCATATTGATAGCTCTCTCTTGCTTTACCTGTGAGCTTTCAGCTAGATTTTGGCTATGTAGCTGCTCACTGCTTGCATAAGTGGAAACTTCCTTTCCTAAATTTCAATTTACTACTTGCTCTCCCATTTTATGAAAAGTTTTAATAAAAGTAAAATGGAGTAAAATCCCCACTGCATGTATTTTTTAGCTGATTACTGTGGAGAACTATCTAAAAAGGAATGGGACTGAGCTAGATGGCCTTCTGCTATGGTGTCCAAACTGGAGAAACATCAACTGATAAGCAGAAGAGCCTTCTTTTGGCTCACAGTTTGGGCAATTCCAGTCCATAACTCATTGGCATCATGGCACTGGGGTGGTATAAGCCACATCATGGTGGAAACATTCATCAGAGCAAAACTTTCCTCCTCCTGGCCAAGAAATGAAAGGGATTGAGTCCCACCATTCCTCTCCAGGGCACCCCCAGTGACCCAAAGACGTCCCACTAGGCGCCACCAAGAACTAGCAAGGTTGATTTTTCTATACCTGTGAAGTGCTTTTAGTCCTCCTACTCAGAAGGGTTTATTTTTTTTGTTATTTCATTACAACTGACATAAAGCAACTTCAATGACTCCTTCCATTTTTTCTTGAATGACACCAGCCCTCCAAGACCTGCTTTGCTCTATGTGGATGTGTGGACCCTTTCTTTCTTTCTTTCTTTCTTTCTTTCTTTCTTTCTTTCTTTCTTTCTTTCTTTCTTATTTCTTTCTTTCTTCTTTCTTTCTTCTTTCTTTCTTTCTTTCTTTCTTTCTTATTTCCTTCTTTCTTTCTTCTTTCTTTCTTTCATTCTTTCTTTTCTTAACTGAGTGTCAGGGTTAATTACAGACAAAAATATGGTGAGAATTCATATTTTCTTTTTATATCACTGTTTGTTAGTAATTGCTGACTGTAGCAATTATGTGAAAAGATTTCTTTCATATAGTGTCTGGAAATTCAACCTTTTCTACCAGTTCTACAGTTTTCTGTCACATACAAGGTTGCTGATATGCTAATCTTGTTAAGATGACTAATGTATGCTCAAACATGGATATAGTTTAAGTGATTTTTCACATTGAATCTTTACTTTCTTTCGTTTTAATAGAAAAAGCTATAGGGATCTTCAGAGCAGACACATTTATTATCAATGATACATAAAAATCATTAAAATATAAATAATCCATTATGAACAGTGCTGGTTCATGGAATCATCCATATCAACATTCCTAAGTTCCAAGATTTAATAATAAATTTATAGAGGGAAACACATAAAATATTTAAAAATGAATAATTGATATTCTAGTCCATTCATTAACATTAGAAGCAATTCATCAATATGGAAAGAAAGGTAGAAGCAATACTGTAATTCTTTCTTTAGTAATTACCATTGGTTCAGAACAGTAAGAAAGAATGAAGGAAGATTATGAATCTTAAGTAATTCATTGGAAAGAAAGATGTAAGTTGAAAATAAATGTTTTAGTAGTGCATGGTGGCACATACCTATAATCTCAGCACTTGGGAAATGAAGTCAGGTTCTCAAGGTCATCTTTGCCTTCACAGCAAATTTAAGGCCAGCCAGGGCTACAAGAGACCCTGCTCCTAAAAGTAAATAAAACAAAAAAAGTAAACAACTATAAAACCAAGCAAACAAAATAACCAAACTAACAAACACCAAAATCAGTGTTTCTTTGCTGGATAAAGATTTCATCTATCTATCTATCTATCTATCTATCTATCTATCTATCTATCTATATCTATCACCTACCTATCTATCATCTATCTATATATCTATATCTATATCTGTATCTATCTATCTATCTATCTATCTATCTATCTATCTATCTATCTATCTATCTATTCTTCAAGATGGGTTCTTGTGGTGCAGGCCAGGCTGCTCTTGAATCACATTTCTCTCACCTCAGCATCCCACACTTGGGATTACAAGTGTGTACCACTCCAACAAAATGCTTCATTTCTATTATACTTACAGTCTTTTACGGCAGATTTGTAGTCTGGAAACTAGAGTCTGCACAATAGACAGGTGTGGTATCATTAAGTAGGCCATTTGTGGTTGGCTTTCTTTTTACTTTAATTTTTTGTATCTTATTTTCTGTGTATGTACATCTGCAAGGAATGTGTGTAAGTTTTGTGTGTGAGGGTGTGAGTGTGTCACTGGGGGTGTATGGAGGTGAAGGGACAACCTCTGGTGTCAGTCCTGACCTTCCACCTGGGTTGAGGCAGGGTCTGTCCTGTTGTTTGCTTCTGTGCTCAGTGCTCCAGCCTAGTACTTCAGCCCGGTATCCTATCAACTCCTAGTACTTCAGCCCGGTATCCTATCTACTCCTAGTACTTCAGTCCAGCATCCTATCAGCTCCTCGTACTTCAGCCCAGTATCCTACCAGCTCCTACTACTTCAGCCTGGTACCTATCAACTCCTAGTACTTCAGCCCAGCATCCTACCAGCTCCTAGTACTTCAGCCTGGCAACCTATCAGCTCCTCGTACTGCAGCCCAGCATCCTATCAACTCCTAGTACTTCAGCCGAGCATCCTACCAGCTTCTAGTACTTTGGCCCGATATCCTATTATCCTATCAGCTCCTAGTACTTCAGCCCAGTATCCTACCAGCTCCTAGTACTTCAGTCCAGCATCCTACCAGCTCCTAGTACTTCAGCCCAGCATCCTACCACCCCCTAGTACTTCAGCCCAGCATCCTACCAGCTCCTCATACTTCAGCTCAGCATCCTATCAGCTTCTAGTACTTCAGCCCAGCATCCTACCAGTTCCTAGTACTTCAGCCCAGCATCCTATGAGCTCCTAGTACTTCAGCCCAGCATCCTACCAGCTCCTCATACTTCTGCCCAGCATCCTATCAGCTCCTAGTACTTCAGCCCAGCATCCTACCAGCTCCTAGTACTTCAGCCCAGCATCCTATCAGCTCCTAGTACTTCAGCCCGGTATCCTATCAGCTCCTAGTACTTCAGCCCAGCATCCTACCAGCTCCTAGTAATTCATCCCAGCATCCTACCAGCTCCCAGTACTTCAGCCCAGCATCCTACCAGCTCCTAGTAATTCAGCCCAGCATCCTACCAGCTCCTAGTACTTCAGCCCATCATCCTATCAGCTCCTAGTACTTCAGCCCGGTATCCTATCAGCTCCTCGTACTTCAGCCCAGCATCCTATCAGCACCTCATACTTCTGCCCAGCATCCTACCAGCTCCTGGTACTTCAGCCTAGTTTCCTATCAACTCCTAGTACTTCAGCCCAGCATCCTACCAGCTCCTCGTACTTCAGCCCAGTATCCTATCAGCTCCACATACTTCAGCCCAGCATCCTATCAACTCCTAGTACTTCAGCCCAGCATCCTACTTGCTCCTTGTACTTCAGCCCAGCATCCTACCAGCTCCTAGTACTTCAGCCCAGCATCCTATCAGCTCCTAGTACTTCAGCCCGGTATCCTATCAGCTCCTAGTACTTCAGCCCAGCATCCTACCAGCTCCTAGTAATTCATCCCAGCATCCTACCAGCTCCTAGTACTTCAGCCCAGCATCCTACCAGCTCCTAGTAATTCAGCCCAGCATCCTACCTGCTCCTAGTACTTCAGCCCATCATCCTATCAGCTCCTAGTACTTCAGCCCGGTATCCTATCAGCTCCTCTTACTTCAGCCCAGCATCCTATCAGCTCCTCATACTTCTGCCCAGCATCCTACCAGCTCCTGGTACTTCAGCCTAGTTTCCTATCAACTCCTAGTACTTCAGCCCAGCATCCTACCAGCTCCTCGTACTTCAGCCCGGTATCCTATCAGCTCCACATACTTCAGCCCAGCATCCTATCAACTCCTAGTACTTCAGCCCAGCATCCTACTTGCTCCTTGTACTTCAGCCCAGCATCCTACCAGCTCCTAGTACTTCAGCCCAGCATCCTATCAGCTCCTCGTACTTCAGCTCAGCATCCTACTAGCTCCTCGTACTTCAGCCTGGTATCCTATCAGCTCCACGTACTTCAGTCCAGCATCCTATCAACTCCTAGTACTTCAGCCCAGCATCCTACCAGCTCCTCATACTTCAGCCCAGCATCCTACCAGCTCCTCATACTTCAGCCCAGCATCCTACCAGCTCCTTGTACTTCAGCCCAGCATCCTACCAGCTCCTAGTACTTCAGCCTGGCATCCTATCAGCTCCTACTACTTCAGCCCAGCATTCTACCAGTTCCTCATACTTCAGCCCAACATCCTATCAGCTCCTCATACTTAAGCCCAGTATCCTACCAGCTCCTCGTACTTCAGCCCAGTATCCTACCAGCTCCTCGTACTTCAGCCCAGCATCCTACCAGCTCCTCGTACTTCAGCCCAGCATCCTACCAGCTCCTCGTACTTCAGCCCACCATCCTACCAACTCCTAGTACTTCAGCCCAGCATCCTATCAGCTCCTAGTATTTCAGTCCAGCATCCTATCAGCTCCTCGTACTTCAGCCCAGCATCCTACCAGCTCCTAGTACTTCAGCCCAGCATCCTACCAGCCCCTGGGGCCTCACCTGTTTCTGCCTCTCATCAGCTGGTCTAAGTGCTAGGATTTCAGACCTGCACCACTTTGCCTAACTTTTAGCTGGTTCTAAGAATCTGAACTCTAGGCTCCAGACTTCTGTGACAGGTGCTTTGTTCCACTTAGTCATTTGTCCTCACCAGATATTTGTGCTTTGGAACCAAATGTTACAGTGCAAAAATATCCTTACCTATAAATTTCTGGAACTGGACAATCTGCAATTCTAACTGACTTTTTATTTGAGGGAAATGTACAGATTACTCCTATGGGAGAAGCCCCCCTTGGGTGGTTCCTCTGCCAATAGTTTCTTTTTTCTTTTTTCCATATTTTTGTTTATTTTTGTTTGTAAGCAGCATTGCATACAGCCCAGCTGGCCTTAGAACACTCCTGGTACCAAGGCTGACCTTGAACTCCTGATCCTCAGGCCTCTGTCTCTTAAGTGCAATGATTATAGGCTGCTTGGGTCAGTGGAATAGACCAGTTCATTCCATGGCTTGCTCCAGGTACTTTCAGAAGTGTGTTCATTCCTCAGTGACAGAAAAAGCTTTGGATTCCTGTGCAGGATGAGGACATGGTTGTCAGATTAGCTCAACACTTTTATTCTTAAGATGTCATTGGAACTGTTACAAATACAGATCATAGAGTAATTTTAGAAACATCAAAAGACCAAAAAAAAAAAAAAAGAAATACCAAATCAATGCTTCAGGGTACAATTATGAAAATGTTATGGTAGTTTACAATTGCATCCCAAAGATTTTGACAAATGCCATCTTTTTGTAGATAGTGTGGTGTGGGTGGACTGGTCAAGGCCCCACTTCTTCTAAGGTAGGAAATTCAGTATAGGAAAATAGAATGCCAGTTTCTTAGGTCACAGGGACACAGCTTTACTGGGAAGTCAACATTCTCAGGTTGTTCATGGAGCAGGAGCTTCTGTCTCTCCGAAGCAATAGTGACATCATACACTCCGTGGAAGATGGACATATTAATTATTCTTCTCTAAAGATCAGCATTTCCATCCCAATTGCTTTGCATTGCTTCAATCAGTTCTGTCTACCCTCAACTAGGAAAGATGACTACAGTCTGTAAGAGGGAAAACTCAAAATATAGAAGTGTAAGAT
Organism: Rhizomys pruinosus; assembly: GCA_009823505.1. Lineage (NCBI taxonomy): Eukaryota > Metazoa > Chordata > Mammalia > Rodentia > Spalacidae > Rhizomys > Rhizomys pruinosus. The sequence continues at coordinate 1,984,129 of VZQC01012836.1, forward strand.
GTTAAATTCAGAGGACAGCCAGGAAGGAAACCATGCTCTCTCAAAGTATATGTTTGCTGTTAGACAGAAAGATCCCTTGTAACTTGGTAGAAACCTATCTATTTTTTCTGAAGCTTTTTTATTTATAAGGTCTTCTTTAATTGGTGAATTCATGATCTCCAATGACCTTGAAAACATGCTCTTCTAATCTACTCCACTCACCTTGATCATCCTTGTTCTTTCTTTCCTGCAATGCTTCATTCTTGCACTCTTACTTTCATCCTCCTACTTTTGCTGCAAACAGTATTTTGTGCTCAGGGTTAAGAAGTCTGCTGGGGGCAAGTGAGATGGCCTAGTGGTTAAGAGCGCTGACTGCTCTTGCAGAGGACCCAGGTTCGATCCCCAGCACCCACATGGCAGCTGAGAACCGTCTTTAACTCCAGTTCCAGGGGAATCTGACACCCTCTTCTGACTTCCATACCATTGCACTACACGAGTACACAAACCTACATGCAAACAGTACATTTATATACATAAAGTATAAATAAATACAATTTTTTAAATTATATAAAAAAAAAGAAGTCCACCATGTTAGATGTAGTCTGATAGTTTCTGGGAATGTCCACGTAGTAGAGACATTGTTCTCCTTGAAAATATCTGTTTAGTGTAACATATGGCCAGTCAAGTAGATGATTATAATTTAGCAAGTGATTATTTTATGTCCACTCCATCAACTGCTAGATCAGATCGTAACACTCAACAGGGTGTTTCTTAACACAACCTTAAGATATACAAAGTATATACATTTATAAAATGGATGAAACAAGTAGACAAGGCAGCTTCCCAGAATGGATAGCTGACTTTGGACCTAATGGATAGCTAGCTTCCAGACTGATTATTAAAAGATAACAGCATTGTGTATTGAAGTCTGTCATTCTCAGAACACACCCCATCCTGATTTATTCAAGACTCCCTTGTTGCTTCAGTGTTGAAAAGGCAGTGATCTGTGCTGCGATATAACAGCTCTAAGAAGCAGGGGAAAAATTCCTCAACCTGAGAATATGGGTTTTGTTTTTCAGGTTTATGGCAATTTTGTTCTTTATATCAATCTTAGGCCATAGTATCACACCAAGATATGGGTAATGTTAGTATTTTTCTGTGTCGTGAATAGTTTCAGCTAATACACAGAAAATGTTGATTTGTTACTCGAGTTTTCAGTTTTATATCCTTGTGCATGAAGGGTGATGGTCAGAAATTCATATTTTAACTCTTTGCAAAATTGAACATCAGAACCCAGATGATTACATCCTTTCTTTTCTGACATCTCCCAATATAAGCAAATTTTTCTTGATATTGAGTACACGGAATCTCCTACTTTATTTTGATCTTGTGTAACTATATACAAAATATACAATACACAGATATTTCGATATTCACACAATCCACAAAAAGATGAAATGAAAATATAGAAGCCTTGTAGTGTAGTCCCTTGGTTAAATAGGGAGGGGAATGCGGAAGGGGGCAGAGGAGGGAGTATGGAGAAGGGTAGCCAATACTAAAGGCTCTTAGAAATAGAAGGTTCTTGAAATATATATATATATATATATATATATATATATATTATGTATTATATTATATAAATATTATATTATATTATCTAAATTGAAAAGTTTACCCTATAACAGTGACAACACTGCCCCTCGTGACAAAAACCATAGGCTTGTAAAGATAAAATGCAATACCAGAAATGGATGTACTCTTTTGTGCCATTGACCTGGGGTTCAACAGAACCTCAATAATACTGGCATTGTCTCTGTGTTGGTGACCCAACAGAACTATGTGGTAGGATCCTATTGTTGAAAATGTATGTGCGTTGTAGAAAAATGATGAGAAATCAAGCTGGCACTGTCCTCAAAGCTTCTTCTCTTCTACCTTTCCTGGTGTTGGAAGGAGCTATGCATGGTACTAGGGCAGGGAAGTGATCAAACTTGCCCTATGCGAACCCCCTGGGCTACAACAAGAAGTGGCCCAGCAAGGAATGCCCGACTGTGCAATAGTGGCACAGATGTTATGGGAGTAAACAACCACTCTCAGATTGAATTTAATATCTGTTTCACAAGATGGAGCCTATATATGACACTGATTCCATGCCTAGGGACCTAGACAGGTCATGTGTTTTAGGGGAGAGTCTACTACAATTATTCTGCCAAATAGATATAGTATTAAAGTGACTCTTAATAATTTACTGTTATATCCATAGATAAATGCATCTCTCAAGTCTCACCAGAGAGGCTTCCACATGCAGCTGATAATAATTAATATGGAGAACCACAATTGACCAATGTTCAGAGGATAAGAGACTGCAGAATGCTATAACTGAATAGGACACTTATGTCAAACTTCTGCCACCCAAGGATCAGGGACCATTGCAGAAGAGGGGGCAAGATGATTGTTAGACCCAGAGGTGGTGGATGACCACAGGGAAGCAGATTTTTCCAGACAGCTCACAGTATGACCTTACAGCATACACAAGACCCATGTAAACTCAAGTCATTTAGAATCCCAACATGGACATGAGGAACTATTGGTAACATCTGGCTTTTGGGATCTCTCTCTCTCTCTCTCTCTCTCTCTCTCTCTCTCTCTCTCTCTCAGAGGATTCCTGGGATCTAAATTATTTACATTTTGAAAATGAGTTAAAATACAATTAATACAATTGTGTGTGTGTGTGTGTGTGTGTGTGTATGTGTGTGTGTGATGTGCACCTAGAGGGCATCCTCAGGTATTTTTCTCAGGAGCTGTCCTCTTCTTTCAGACAGGATCTCTTACTGGACCTGGATGTAATACATGAAATCAAGCAATCAATTGAAGAGGGGGCAGTATTAGATGGTACAGGTAAGGTAACTGATTTAAACATGATCAAAACATACTGCATGAAATTTCTCAAAATGGAACAAAAAACAACAATTAAAAAAAAACATACAATTGTTTCAGTGATTTTCCAACTTCCGATTTCTAGGCAAATTCTCATTAAGAAGCCATTCATGTACTGATATATTCAAATGCTTTACTGAAGTCCTACCAATGTACAATTTTACGTCATGTGCACTGCACACTCAAAATTTCAATTGTTTATGGCAGAATAACAAAGTGTTAGGCAAATTGGCCTGTCACACCAAACGTATTACAGCATGCACACAATTCTGACAGGGGAGGATGAAGGAGTTCTGTAGAATGTAATTGTGGTAATGAACAATGGGTAAACAGTAACCTAAGATACTTTAGAATGTTAAATATGACATTCTGATGGCCATTAAATGTGCTTTGTAATATAAGAAATCAAACTTCCTCTCCATCTACAGGATGTTAAGAGGATAGCCAAGACAGGCAAAGTCCTTCATGTGCCTTATTTCCTTCTGTGATATGGAAGTGATAAATGAATAATTTCACCATTTGAAAAATTATTTGCATTTTGAAAATGAGTTAAAACATGATTCTGTGTGTGTGTGTGTGTGTGTGTGTGTGTGCACATGCACAAGATTGTGCAGACTAGGGTTCAACCTCACGTATTTTTCTCCAGGGGGCACTCTGTTTTTGTTAGACAGGGTCTCTCACTGGCCCTGGGTCTCCCCAGCCACACTACTCTGGCTGGCTGGCAAGCTCAGGAATCTCCCTTGGCTCTAGAACTACAGTGAGCATCTTTCATGTGGATTCTGCAGATGGAAATTATGTCCAGGCAATTGCACAGCAAACACTTTACTCACTGAGACATCTCTCTACCGGAATTCTCTACTATTTACCAATGTCTTTACAGCTCCCACAAAACTTGTACTTTGAATACAATCAGTCTTCTGGATTGCACAAGAAGGGAGACTAGGCCAAGAAGGTAAATGATCTCAGTCAGTTGTGGCTTGTTCTTCTGTTTCCTGAGAAGTTAGGCTCCACTCATTATTCAGTTTCCAGATACACATTCCTCAGCATCTGAGTTTGTTACATCAACCTGTTTTGTCTTTGCTTCCTGCAGCCTTTGGACTTTTTGATGTAAAGTTTCATCTTTTCTTTTGGGTGGTTTTTCTTCCACCTTTGCAGGAGCAAGTTGAGCTGACAGCCTTTCTGATATTTGCTTAGACTCTTCCTGGCCCCTAGGTGGACCTGAGCTTTTGCTTGGCATCTTGGTAGTAGGAAGAGAGTGTGTCAGGTAACTGCAGGGTGCAAAGGACCAAGTGAGGCTGTTCTGCCTAGATACTCCAGGGCCTGTGGCAGGAGGCAGTGGTAAGGAACACAGAGTAATACGCCATACCCTTCTTTTCACTATCAGAGTTTTACTTTAGCTCAAGGTTTGAGAGGATCCGTCCACAGTCTTGGAGAAGGCATGGAAAAAGGAGTGGATCTCATCTGTGGAAGCAGTGTGGAAGGATATTTACTTACACCTCCAGGGAGCAGGAGGCTGGAGACCAAGTGTTTGAAGACAGAGGCCTGTGCAGAACATTTTATATCCAAACTGTAATACTATGGGAATAGTTGTCATATGATTGTGTTCATAGGATTCTGAAAACAAGTGTCTGCACATTTTCAGTCCAGATGCATTTTCCCCAGATATTTTCAAATCATGTTTGAATGTCTGGATGTGGAATGCACACACGTGGAGTCCTGACTATGTACCTTTTGGCTTCCTTGCATTTCAAGAAGGCTTCATGATCTTTCTTCTTTCTCCAAATTTCTTTTATTAATAAAATATTTCTGTTGGTGTTTTGTGTGATTCATACATCATTTCTCAGTCCAATTTAGACACACTCCCTTTTGCAGTCCAATTTACACACACTCCCTTTTCCATGTCACCCACACCATTTTGCCATACATATCTTGCATCTTTTTCTCGGTCTTTTTAAAGTTTTTCTCTGCTGAAGTTTATTGTTTGGGCAGAGGTTAACTGTTTCAGTCACTTCTTTGATCCGGTCTTTTTGTTGTTGTTCTTCCCTCCCATTTGTATTGCTCCAAAGTATGCTTATATATACATCACATATATACCAACATTATGACCTTTGAAAATAAACTGTATTTTAATTCCAAAATATGTTTAGGAGTTCACATTTTTCCCTTCAATTTTATATTACTATAATACATGAATACATTACCTCCATACATATACCACAATGACAAATTCTGGAAATCAGTGGTCAGTTAATTTTAGAGCGTATTAAGGAATCCACATTATAACAACATAGTTGCCTTCAGATAAAAAAAAAATATAACATTAACTTTTCTCAGCTTGCTTTCTAAGTCCTTACCCAGAGCTGCCAGTCAACCAGCTTAAAACCTTGCAGTTGTCCAAATCTATCTCTAGATATCTCTGCTGGACTTTGCATGGCCTCACATTGAACCAATAGCTAAAGTATGGTATCTTTTTCTTCTATCTCCACTCTGTTGTTGCTGTGTGTTTTCCCATGCTTGATTCCTAAGCTTCAGAAACAGCTTATGAAAAACCTCCAGTCAAATCTCCATAAACCTCCTGGAATAAGCACTTACACTATTTCAATTATAGTCCTGAGTCTTCTAAATCTTTATTTAAAATGAGGTTAATTTTCTGTGACTTTCTTCCATGATTTCCTCTAAATTAATCCATTGTCATATGTGTACCTATTTCTCAACATTCATCCTCTGATCTTACCAGCAGGGCAATTTTCTGTCTCCTGACTCTGTCTTCAGATCACATTCAGACACATAAGATAAAATCCATCTTCTCAGAGCCTTCTCTGTCCTTTTCTCCATGCATGGACACTTTTCTCCTGAGCTGTGCAAACCCTTGTTTAGCACAGGGTGGGCATCCAAACACAGTTCATCATGAATCCATCTTTTCAAACAATGTTCACAAACATGTTCAACTGCTACTACAGAATGTTAGACAAACATAGAGGTTGCAGCTCTCGAGGAGACAGTAAGCAAATATTGTAGAACATGACTACATAATTGTAAATGATGATTCTGTCCAGCAGGAAAATTTGTAAGATGTTCTGAAGGAGAATAGCCACCGCAGAGTCCCGGGAGGAGAGAGTGCTAAGCAGGACCTCGTGACAAGAAGTGCTTCATTCCAGGCCTCACCTCACCACTTGGTGACACCATCTTGAGCAAGTCTTGTGTAATGTGTCCATACCTCAGGTTCCTTTATCACACAGCACTGACAGTTGTGTTTACCTGTGCTTCCCATATGGGTTAGCTTACACAGTGTCAATGGCCTCTCTTATTTCTGCTATGGCAGAAATGAGAAGTTATTATAATAAAATTTATCCCATAATACTAGGCATTTGACAAGTATTATTTGTAAGCACATTTGATTCCTTTCATTTTCCATGAGAGTTATTATTAAGGTATAGGTTAAGTATTTGTACTTGTGATGCTTTTGGCTGTAATTTCTTTGAAGACAATATGGAATTTAGCTTAATGTGTTCATTCTAGCCAAGAAGAAAATATTTGTGTAGACCTTATTTATTAATCCTCCTGGAGGGTGTGTGGCTAAATTCCACTGTGAACTGTTGTATGCAAGAAGAAATAGGAATATCCATGTAATATACACAACTGGACACCCTGGGCACTATTATTCCAAAGGTAGAGTGAAGAAGAAGTAGTTTTTGTTATATATCTCATTTAAGATGGTGCAGAGATTCAAGTTTAATGTAAGGGTCTAGACTCCTGAAAGAAGACATAGCCAGTGAAGTAAGGAACATGGCTACTTCCTGCTTCTTTTTGGTGTGTGACAAAGCCTAGGCCCATCCCAATTGGCAGGTCTGCACCAGTTTAGGTAGACTAAGGCCAAACATGAAGGTATCTTATTCAGCTTGGAACTGTGATTTGTGGGTCTGTCCTCTTCGCTGAAGGTGAACAATACAAATTCAGGAAAACACTTCAAAGGCCCAAGCTCTTCTGGATGTCTTTGGGATTTTGGTTTATGAAGGCCCACTGAACTTGACTTGCTTTACTTTATTTGACTTGCTTTACTTTATGTGGGATGAGCATATGGGTGGAGCCGTACTCAACGTGAATGCGTGCATGGGTGTGTTTCTCAGATAAAATTTGTTACCTGTCTCTGAGATTTTTTTCCTGCCTTGTAATTCTTTAATTTTCAGAGAAAACAAACCCAATCAAAACCCCTAGAAGGTAAGAGCAGTGCCTCTCAACTCCCATGTCCAGTGGCATTTCTGCTAATTGTGATGTATAACTCAATGGTTAACAGGTTGCACATAGAACCAGGCAACCTGGCTTTGCTGCTAACTGGCTGTGTGATATTGGACCCCAAACTTAATATCCCTGGGTCTTGTGTTCTGCAAATTGAAAATGAAGACCATAATAGCAGCCATCCTGTAAAATAATGATGTCTTAATTAAATGAGCTGATACCTGAGGAGGCTTAGAATAGTACCAGCCCCTTGCAAATAAGCATCATTTTGTCATGGTTAAAAGGAACACTGGGTTGTTATAGCTGGGTCTCTTTGAACTTCTAAGTCAACACACCACAGAAGACTGTCTACCAGAGAATGCCTTATGTGTGACTGTAAGGGTTTGGACATGCTGTTGAGGAAAATAACAAAATATTCCATATTGCATCATTGTAGGAGAGCAGGAGATTTCATAATGGCAGATATTTTAGTTATATTGTTCAGCAACAATTATAAAATAACTACTTAGAAATATATGCATAATTTCAGCTGGTCAAATGTTAGCTTGTTTTCCACAAGTCTTCCAGAACTTTCAAAGAAATCCAAATGCCATTTTGAAACTGATATAGCTAAATTATACCTGAGCTATAATGATCTTACATCATTTGCGCAGCAATAGGCATCTGACTGAGAGCATCAACATCTGTCACCCAGTTCCTTCTGTATAGGGGAACTTAATTTTATTGAAAATGTCTGCCACATAATTCTAGGTGTGTGGTCCTGTGCATTAGGTCTGGGATTCCCAGAATCCCCAGGGGCACACAGATGCCCACTTCCTCCAGAGGCTGTCAATCTTCTGACTGCTTCCTCTGTACCTGAGGCCCTGCCCCATGACTATAAATGGGTGGGCCCCAGGCTCCATCTTGCCCCTGCCTTGTTCCACCATGTGTCTGCAGGTGGCCACTCTGGCAGTACACATGGTACTAAATCATGTTCCTGGAGTGACTTAAGCTTCATGTGATTTCTGATCTGGAGGTATTCAGACTTTTTATTTATTTATTTATTTTTAATTAATTTATTTATTTTTTATGTGTATAAATGTACTGTATGCATGTAGGTCTGTGCACACGTGTCATGGAATGCCACGGAGGTCAGAAGAGGGTGTGTCGGATTCCCCTGGAACTGCAGTTAAAGACATTCTCAGCCTCCATGTGGGTGCTGGAGATCGAACCCAGGTCCTCTGCAAGAGCAGTTGGTGCTCTTAACTGCTAGGCCATCTCTCCAGCCCCAACACAGCATTTTTATAAACTAACACTGTGCACTGTATCTGTTACTGAAGCCCAAATCAACATTATTGGAAGAAATCAACCACCTTTTTTCCTGGCCTAAATGATACATTTTGGTCAAGTGAAATGGATGTTTGGCCTCAGATTTGGTTGTGAGGATATCTTTAGCAAGCACCAAGATTACCATTAAGTGTGAGGGGCAAATTCTTCCTCAGTCTTCAAGTCAGGTTTAATTCAATCCACCACTCACTCAAAAGGCTTGCCTTGGAGGTTCTGTTTTTTAAGAAAGCTGTATACATAATGGGGGAATAGCTTGGTCATTGTTCTACCTAGAATGATAACAGATGTTGACATTTGGAAGGGCACACACTCAATTGTAAAAATGTTACCCATCCAAAGCTGACCAATGAGGTCTACCTGAACAGCAAAAAATAGGTGCACTTCCATACAGCATCTCAATCCCTGCAAGTTACAGTGAAGGGGATATAATTTCTATGCCTTTTTGTGTGAGTAAAAAGATCTTTTAGAAAGTTAAATAACTAGAAAATGTTGTAGACCAGAGAGTAATCCCTTCCACAGTTCCCATGTCTAGTAGTCAATTAAAGAAAGCAGTTTTACCGGTTTTATAAGAGATTACCTCTACAATAGTTGTCTCCAATTTACAGTTGGGGAGCGACCTCATCATTGTCATATTTCTCCTTGTTCTATGGGTGGGAAGGCAAGGAAGTCTCTCATATCAGAACCTTTGTGGCACCTAGAAGGTAAGTTTCATTAGG
>VZQC01012836.1:1994898-2009805 GCA_009823505.1 Rhizomys pruinosus
GGGGTTGAGCGCTTCAACTGCGGGGGGGGGGGGGAGAAGAGAGTGTGTTCTGGTTGGGGGGGGGAGAAGGGCGTGAGCTAGGAGAAAGTTAAAAGACAGGGAAAAAGGAGGTGGCCCCAAAACAAAAAAAAAAAAAAAAAAAATAAAAAAAAAAAAAAAAAAAAAAAAAAAAAAAAAAAAAAAAAAGAAAGAAAATGTTGTAGACCAAAGAAAATACTGAGATAGGATTCAATTCACACCATAGAATACAAAAGGAAAGTTTTCTTATCCTGAATGATGCTGAAGTTTCACGTTCTGGTTGTGCTAACGACATTTTATTACTGACTTTTTTCTTCACTGATCCCAAGGCCATGAGGAGAAATGGTTACTGTTACTTTTCCAGTAAACTAAGACTTGGAAAGGTTTGGAAATTTGTCTGCATGACAGGGTTAGTAAATCTTGGAGATCCCATTTCAAAGCAAGTCTACTTCTATAGACAATCACTTTGTTTTCTAATAAAGAAAGACATCGAATTTATGAAATGATTTACGTCCATCACCTATCCTCAGCATTTGCTGGTTCATGGTTTCTGCTGCAAATTCTCCAGCTAAGTAAGCTTCCTATTAGTAAAATGTAATATAATCACTATTTTATTTCAGGCTCTTATAATTAATGATATCTGAAATGTTGCAATATAATAGGAAATGTAATCTAAATTAGATCCATCAAAATATATGCCAATATTAGATTCTAATGAAAAGTTAAAAATATTTTCATCTGTTCAGACCTGATACATTTTCAGGTTGTAAGAGCTACAAGTGGTAAAATAGCTGTCCTGAAACCAGCCTCTGACCTGTCGCCTGCCTTCCAGGGAAACTACACTGCCAAGAGTCCTTCACTTGCTGAAGTTGTCATGAATGTTGGGTACCTGTTTTACGGCCATTTTATGAACATTTTAAATATTTGTCTATTATAGAAAATCATAGGTCTGGAACAACTTCTAACAAAGTGATAATTTTCTCAGATGCATGTAATAGTATGCTTGTTTTTATAATTGAAAGTTTTTATTAACAGTCTTCTAAATAAACATTTCTTTAAAAAGTTGTATTGCACTTTATTTGCTCAGTGTGTGTGTGTGTGTGTGTGTGTGTGTGTGTGTGTGTGTATGTAAACATGGGAGTTCACAGGTGGGCATGGCACACATGCTTCTGGAAGTCAGAACTTGTAAGAGTCAGCCATCTCTCTCAGCCATATAGGTCCTAGGAAATAAACCCTGATCACAGGGCTCAATAGCAAGTGTCTCCCCCAGCTTTGCCCTTTCATTGGTAATAAATATTCATAAGGATTTAAAGTTACTGAGTTCAGGAAATGTCGGACTCTTGCTCTGAGGAGTTAGACCCCTCATGACGGACTCTCCATACTTACTTGAGTTCTTGTCACCAAACCCTTGAGTACTTGTCTCACATTGGTTGTCAGGGTTCTCTGGTGCTCCTCAGACCTGCTCTGTTTCACCTGTCTGCTTGCCGCATGACGGACTCTCCATACTTACTTGAGTTCTTGTCACCAAACCCTTGAGTACTTGTCTCACATTGGTTGTCAGGGTTCTCTGGTACTCCTCAGACCTGCTCTGTTTCACCTGTCTGCTTGCCGCATGACGGACTCTCCATACTTACTTGAGTTCTTGTCACCAAACCCTTGAGTACTCGTCTCACATCGGTTGTCAGGGTTCTCTGGTGCTCCTCAGACCTGCTCTGTTTCACCTGTCTGCTTGCCGCAGTCTGTTTGTGGGTACAGCTCCTGGGGGCGCCCTTTGTTAGTCTCTTGCTCTTGCTCTGAGCTGAGCTGTGTTTGAGATACAAAGGTGTGCTTGTCAGCAGCCACTAGAGTGGCACACAAGTTACAGAGAGAAGACCTTTGCTTTGATTCATGGTTTTGACATTCCACTCTACCCATTGGCTCAAGGCCTGTAGTAGAGATATCAAATAACAGTAGCAGGGAGGATGGACTGATGTGTGCCACTCACTCCTGGCCAGGAAGAAACAAAGGAAAGACTTTGACAAACACCCCCCTTGAGAGCATAAGTCCAACAACCTGAGGACCTACATTTTAAAGGTTTCATCAATTCTCAATACTATTGAGACCACTAAGTGACTGTCAAGAGCTATGCTATAGGAGATGGTATGTGGCAAGCTGGCTTCAAGTGACATTTTTAGTGTATTATAATTTATAAACACATCATTATGTTTCCTCTTTCTTGTTCCCCAGAATATTGACTTGAGACGTAATTTTATTTGGTTATCTGTTTTGTTATAGGCATATCTCATCTGAGCTTAGGTATGCAGGATCTGTTCCAGCCAGTGCCTCTCAGAGGCAGGAATGAGAGTCACAGGACCTCTCTGGCTATGCCCATGACTAGGGATGCAATGATGCAGAGGTCTGGGACTGGGCCCTGGGAGGTTATGTCATGTTGCTTGTCTGTGATCTGAAGCATTTGAATAAAGTGCCATTCTGCATTTGGATTTACACCTTACCATGTGTCTCTGTACTGTGCTTTCCAACGTGTGTTTGCTGCATGTCCCACCATAGAAATGACCAGGACAAACCACAAATGGTACCCAGATAAGGGGCTAGAAAAAATCCTGGAGAAATTTGGGTGTACAGACCCTATAATACTGTCTCTTTAATATTTACCTTTTTATCTCTTTCTTAACTTCTACTTTGTGTCATGGGGCTGGCTCTCCTGATTGGTAGGGCGAATGGAAGTCCAACCTGGAGACATGCGATTTTGTACTCATGGAGGAAACTGGCAGATTCCTGGCCTGGTTCCTGAAGCTGGCTTCCAGGGCCGTGGAGGCTGGCAGTTTCCTTGCCTGGCTAACCACAGAGTTGTTTATTAAGCTATCACCTTGTGTGCAAGCCAGGGAAGTCAGAAATTTCCTGTCCTGGTGGGGCTTGGGAATCACCAGCTCCCTAACCACGAGTTTGCCCACAATGATCTCAGTTGCCTGGAGGGATCTATGAAAAACCAGCAGTTTGCTTGGCTGAAAGCCAGCAGCTTCCAAGCTGAGTTTGAAAGTAAGGCTGATGTGCTCATGGCTGTATGCTGGTTACAGAATAATTAATCATACAGTCATGAGACCTATTGGTCAGGCTTGGCTTGGAATAACTTTTAATAATTTTTACAGGACTAAAATGAAACCTTGAATTCTAGGATCCAAAATCCTGTCTTGCAAAACTGGTTTTTCAATATGGCAGGCTCAGCTTATACCTAGCTTTTATTATGCAAATTTCCTCTCTGCTTGCTCAGATGTTAAGCTGAAAGGCACTGGAGACTAGATATTTTAATGTAAATTCAGTTGCCAGGCAACAGCAAGAGGATGGAGCCCAGGACTTTTAATGCAAATTAAGGCTTTTCACAGTGCAAGGACAGAAAACAGCTTCTAAAAGACACAGTATTTCTCTTGGACTGAAAGTTAAGAAATTTATAGTAGTACTAAAAATAGTACTAAAAACCTTTCCTATGTGTTCTAACCTTTTTCAAACTGTCTTGGTATCTATGCTAAAAGGTTTTATATTTGTTTCAGCCTGTTTCTGGATGGAATTGTGTTGCACTTTTGACTTTTTCTGGATTTCTTGGGTAACTGTCTTTGGATCTCTCTGACTGTTTCTATCTAACCTAATCTTCCATTTGAGTGTGTGTTTCTTTTGTCAGCATAATTGTGGGTCTGTCAGACTCATAATCGGATTTTTGGCTCTCCGATTAGCCTGGAGGGCCATCAGGCCCCAGCTGTAGTGTTAAGCTCTGGGACCAACAGTCTCATAGCTTGTTGTGGAGCTATTAAAAGAGACATTGAGGGCTGGAGAGATGGCCTAGCGGTTAAGAGCGCCAATCGCTCTTGGCTCTTGCAGAGTATCTGGGTTCGATACCCAGCACCCACATGGCTGCTGAGAACCGTCTGAAACTCCAGTTCTAGGAGAACTCCAGTTCCAGGGGAATCTGACACCCTCTTCAGACCTCCATGGCATTGCATGACACGGGTGCACAAACTTGCATGCAGATAGTACATTCATACACATACTGAAATAAATAAAATAAAATAAAATAAAAATTGAAAGGAGGCACCAGCTCTTAGGCCTGTACATGTTTAAATGTGTGGCCATCAGCCACATAGCAATATCTTTGAAATAAACCACAGGCCAACCACTCACCTCAGCAACAGGACAACATCCCCCCCTCAGCAACAGCACCTATTAAACGTTGTACTATATGGTTGCATTGTCATTAAGTGTTATAGTTGTCTTGAGATGATTTTAAGCTATGGCCATTCAAAAAACTTTCTTTTGATTTTTGTGAACAAAATCCATTGGTTTAATTTCCATCTTGGCATGCCTAATTAAAATGTAATAATTTTACTTAAAACCAACATACCCTAAACATCTTTTAAGTAAAGATATGTACACAACTAATTAATCAATTAATTAAAAAGTCTTAGGCATTAAAATTCATTTTGGACTTTAAAATGTGTTTCACTTAAAGGGTTTTACTCAAAAACTAACCTTAGTGCATTTCAAAAATTTGGGGGAACTTAAAAGAAACTCCAAAAAAGAAAAAGAGAAAACAAAACACAAAGGGCTTTTTACTCACAGATGGCTGAACTATACATGGCTTGTAATTTGACCCCACCCACCTTCCTGCTGTGTCTTTTGAAATTAACTTGGTATAACACAGTCTTTTAATTTCAGCACTCTGGAGGCAAAGACAGACAGATTTCTATGGGTATTTGAGCCCAGCCCAGTCTGATGGAAAGCTCTGACTCCAAAGAATTACTGTTTGCAAATTATTAGTAAAAAATTCTTGAACAACATAACTAACGATCTTGGTTCAATTTAAGTAAAAATTAAAAAAAAAAAAAAAAAAAACGTTTTTTGTGTTTCTCTTTAAGTATCAAATAATTTAATTTCCTCCCCACAGGCAACCTTAAAATATGTGTGCATGTATGTGAATGCATTTTGTATTTTAGTATCTTAAAACTTTATAGGTTTACATCTATTAAGGGGTCAATTGTAAACAAGGATGGATAGATTCAACTCATTAAAAACCATTTGTATGCTAATCTGCAAACTGTGGTTTCTCTATAAATGGTGACAAGTTTTTATTGTGGCTTATAACATCTCCTGACCACTAGAGGACATAAGCTTGTGGAATCCGCTGTGAGTTATTCCTCCAAGGAGAGAGCTAATAGCCAAATAGATTTGGGATATATATATAGACACTTTGCTGCCACTGTTGCACAGTATCTCCAGGATGCTGAGGTGTAGCTGATATTGACGGAGGAGTCTTGCTTGTCTCAGGGAGACCAATATTTTGCTGTATTGCTTTAGTGGACTTTGGTAATGCTCTCTAGCATTTCAGAGGCCAGTTGTATGCTAGCAAGTGACGTCTCATAACATTTTTCATGCTCACACCAGGTCTTTGACAACAGGGACTTACTGCCTTTCTCCTTGCATATATCCCACTTATAGGCAAAAGGCCTTTATAATTTGGGGGGGGGGCGGGTTTGAATCCCCTAGCCAACATCTCCTAGGCAGAATAATTCATTGCTGATGTCAGAGCTTTCCTGTAGTAATATATTTTGCTTAATTACACAACTTATAAACACTTTACTATTGAATTTGGCTCTAGATAGAGAAATATCCTTTCACAGTTCCTATGCCTATCAATCAATTCATACGCTATGTGTCTATGCTCACAGCTTAGCTTGACATAATAATTGGTACTGCTTAAATGTCTGTACATCCAATAGCTTGTTCTTTGTTAGTATGACTAAAAAGGTTATCACTGGGAAAGCTGTCAATCCATGAAGGGAAACAACCTGAACAGACTGGAGTCCAAAATGACACCTCCAAAAAAATTAGACTGTTTTCTTCTCACCCATTTGTGCCCCTTTCCCAAAGCCCAGGGAACAAACTGCGGAAGAGGAGGCATGGTAGATTGTAAGGGCTGCGGAGAGATAGGGGTGAATCATGAGACTACAGGAATATAGTCTGGACTCCTGATTACTCAACATGCCTGTGCATACAAGCTTCTCAAACTGGACTATGGGAACCTTGGGTTGTTCAAAATTTGGACATAGATACTTGCAAAATGCACCAATTACCTAATTGTATGACATACTGAGTAACATCAATGTTATCTGTAAACAACTGTGTCATTATATTGTAGAATACCTTAAAAATAAAAAAATAAAATAAAATAAAATAAAAACATTTGTTGGGGCTGGAGAGATAGCCTAGCGGTTAAGAGCACTGACTGCTCTTGTAGAGGACCTGGGTTCGATCCCCAGCACCCACATGGTGGCTGAGAACCGTCTTTAACTCCAATTCCAGGAGAACTCCAGTTCTGGGGGAATCCAACACCCTCTCATGACCTCCATGGCATTGCACAACATGGGTGCACAAACCTACATGCAGACAGTACAGTCATACTCATAGAAAATAAATAAATAAATAAAATTAAAAATTTAAAAACCATTTGTTTTAGATCTTTTGGTATTGACAATTTTTAGTTGGTTTTATATAAATTATTAGTATGTATTTACATACTGTTTAAACTCATTAAAGGCTGACTCTAGGTTAGAACTGGTTCTTCCACCCCAGACTCATGTCTGTTAATATAGTGAAACAACTGAAGATAAATTAATTTCAACAAATGTTGAGAATTTGAATTGTTCCTTTATTATAGTATTGAAATTAAGGCTACTTAATTTATCAAATCATGTTAATGTCCTGATTTTATATACTTGTATTTATCAATAAACAGTGTGAAACTTGAAAAAAAATAATTTCAACAAAGGTTTACAGTAGGAGTTTATTTGTCTTTATTAAGGGTAACTAGTGAAATTACAAATGTGTAATATCAGCTGGTTGTGGTGGCACACACCTTTAATCCTAGCACTTGGGAGGCAGAAACAGGCAGATCTTTGTGAGTTCAAGGCCAGCCTGGTCTGCAGAGCGAGTTCCAGGACAGCTGGGGCTACAAGAAGACCCTGTCTTGAAAAGAACAACAACAACAAAAAAACAAACAAACAAACAAACAACCAAACAAAAAATGTGTAATAAGAATTATACATTTTAACTGGGTATATACTGTCACCTACTGGTTGCTCTTCTTCAAAACCTGAGACAAAATTTTAATTAACCACTAACAAGTTCTTACATAAAGCTTTTTAGTCTTTAAGGATATAAATTAAAATTTTTTAAATAATTACTTCGATTCCAAATATAAGTCTAGAATATATTTAAGTGTGTTTTATCTATATTCTCAAAAACCATTAATTAAAGAGATTTCTAAAGCCAGGCCCTGTGCTAAAGAGCCTGGGAAATAGTTCACAAGAGTTAGACAAAATATAAAAATTGTTCAAGGGATGGGTAATAAACTGCACAATTTAAACAGAGTAGTTTTTTTGCTGGGGGTGGGAAGAGGTTACCTGGCTGGGGCCTTCCCCAGCTACCAGATGGTGTCAGTAAAAAGAAAACAGTGTTTTGATCACAGCCATACACAGCTAATCCACAAATACAGCAGAAGCAAGAAGGAGACATATCCCTCCTTGGCTCTGTGCAGATCTAGACAGCTTTAGCCAAGCCCAATGAGTCTAACAAAACTACAGACATATAGGGGGCCATGGGTAAGAAACCCTGGATTCCAGATCATTTCGAAAGAATGACTACAGGTGCTAAGGAATTAGCTAAACTAATGCCATCATCCATGCTTTGGTACAATAATTGACACAAATAGATAGATTTTTTTTCCATGCTATGTTGGACCTGGTTTATGTTTAATATATGATACTAATGTCTGAGTATTTTACAGAGGTGAAATTGGTTAGAGACAGGCCTCACACACCTGAAGGAACAAAGATATAAAGTGAATTCAGTAAGGAGGGGACCAGGGCCGGGTATAATGATATAATCCTTAAAAGCTTAATGGTTAAATAAAACACATTAGTGAAGGAGGATTTTAATACCATAGGGGAGTTGATTTATCTAAATATCCATAAACTACAATGATGACATTTGTCCCTGGCCCCTTGGATAATAGTCCTACCTCTAGATTCTGGTTTATGGTCAGGAAAGACATGTGCATGGATAAAAGCTTATGGTAACAGTTATGGGCAATTTAACAAATTGCTGTTGGCCAGGGGGCACTAAAAGCCCCCCGCCCCCAAACCAAGACCATTTTCCTATACTGTCAGGGCACATGCAAAAAAGGATGGTAAGACCCTACTGCCAAAAGAAGATATGGTGTTAGCATAAAAAGAAAAAAAAATATGTTTAGAGACCTCACCCTGCTAATGGACAGCTGGTTTTCATGGTTACAGAGAGCAATATACAGACAACTGGATGGTAATGATCTTCTGAGTCAAGCAAGACTCATCAGCTACACCATACTTGCCTGGAAATGGTGCAGTTAGTGGTGGCCTGATATTAACACACCCCAAAGATTTAATTGGCTATAGCCCACTAGCATATGGCTGATCCCATAAGTTTGCACCCTCCAGTGACTAAGAGATATTATAGGCCACAATAGTAATTTGTTGTCATCCCTTGGGCCAAAAGCCACAGTTCTTAAATTAAGAAACCATCTAAACATTTATGCCAGTGCCCACAACTTGACTTGTCATGATAGTTAATGGTTGTTTAAGTGTCCATATCTCTTACTATTTCTGTTTTATTAGTAGAATTAAGAAAGAGACACCTGGATGAGCTGCCAACCCATTGGAAACAAAGCTTGGACAGAACTAAGAGTCTGATATGTCACTTCAAATGAAAAATGGACTGTTTTGCTTCTCACCCTCTCTTGCCTCTTTCCTCAAGGCCTAGGGACCACTTGCAGAAGACGGTGCACTTCAGAGTGTAAGAGCTGAAGAGATGGGAATGAATTGTGAAATAATAACAAATGTACCCAGTTCCATTTGGTCAGCATAACTACATGTGCTTTCTATCTAGACTTGAGACTTTGGGGTACAACCAAATTCCCTATCTGTGTGAAATTGGACACAAATATTTGCTAATTGGGTTTGCGTGAATGTTGCTTGTATTTTCTGGTTGATTTTCTCTATATTAGGTTTTTATTTGGGCATAAATCAGTCTTACTATTTTTACAGAGCAGTGATGGTCATTTTGGCCAGACACAGGTAATTGACCACTGTTTCTATGATACTGTCTGAGCTTATGGAAGCTAATACAGAAAGGGGGAGATGTAGGCATATCTGGTCTTAGGTATGCATGAGCTAACATTATAGCCAGCGTGTCCCAGAGTCAGGAATGAGAGTCAGAGGACCTCCCTGGGTATGCCCATGAATTGGGATGTAATGATACACAGGTCCAGGAGTGGCTCTGGGAGGATATGTCATGTTGCCTAGCTATGATCTGAAGCATTTGAATAAAGTGCCATTTTGTATTTGGAGTTACACCTTACCATGTGTCTGTGTGCTGTGCTTTCTTCCCGACCATGCTTTCTGCATGGCCCACCATGGATATGACTGGGCCAAACCACATTTTGTTTTGTAGATTTTGTTCTATTTGACCTGGTCACCCTAGCACCAGCCTACCTGTAATATACTGAATAGATCAGGCTACCCTCAGTGTCACAGAGATCCACTTGCCTCTGACTTCTTAGTTCTGGAACTAAAGGCCTGTGCCACTACTCTTGGCATATGAGAGGTATTTTTCAAATTTTTTGCTGACCTAACAAAATACCTAGGACTGGGTCCATTCAGGGTGGTATGGACATAGACCTGTATATTTTTATAAAGTGTAGAAAATTAGGCAAAGTATATTAATGCAGGAGCTCTAACATCGGAATGGATTGTTCTACCAGGGGGATGTTGGCCAGGGGATCCAAGGCCCCACAAAAGGTAAGGGCTCCTTGTCCCTATGTTGGGATACCTGCAGGAGGAGAGGAGATAAGACCCTGCTGCCGAAGACCTGATGTTAACATGGGAGGGAGGTATTGAGACCCACACTGCAAGTGTACAGATGGCCTCTGGAATGCCAGAGAGTGTTACCAAAGGTCACTAAACCAATAAAGCAAATACGGGCCTCCCTGAGTCAAGAGCAAGACTCCACCGTCAGCACCAGCTACACCCTCACCTGCCTGGAAATACTGTGCAGCAGAGACAGCCATGTCCTGTAATCCCAAAATCTAATTGGCTATTGGCTCTCTCCTTGGAGGAATAACCCATGCTTGATGCCACAAGCCTACATCCTCTACAGGTTAGGAGATGTTATAAGCCACAAGGTAAGACCCCTGTCATATTTAATCAGGGGGTAAAAAATGTAATTCATGGATTAACATATCATCCAAAATATATGTGTCTATGCCAAAGTACCTACCATAACTATTATTGCTGCTTAAAACCTATATATCTAATTGCTTGTGCTTCATTAGTAGGATCGAAAGGTTACTCCTGAACAAAGCTGCAGCCCATGAAAGTAAGCAGCCAGAATTGACCAGAATCCAAGTCAACAGCTCCAGAGAGAGAGGACAGTTTTCTTCTCATCCACCTGTGCCCCTTTTCTAGCCTAGGGAACAATCTGCGCAAGAGGGGGCATGGTAGAATGTAAAGGCTATTGTTGGGGTGAACGGTGAAACTAACAGTGATGTAGTCTGGACACTCATTTAATCAACTTGATTGACAAACAACTGTCACCCCCCACTGAATGGTGGGACTGTGGGGAGTTTGGGCACAACATCTGTAGATTGGTTGTTGCACAAAGGGCTTATACTCATGGAGTTATTCACTTATAGCTAAAAAATGAAAAAAAAACTGAAAGATGCAGGACAGTTTATGGCAGAATACATGATCTGGATGGGTGGGTGGTGGGGGGGAAGGAAAGGGAAATATGCCTGATCTGAATTGGAAAATGATGTACTAAATGCACAAACCATCAATAAAAATTAAATTAAAAAAAAAAGAAAATTATCACAATTACAGAGCCTGTGAAGCACAGGATGAATTTGCCAGGATTTTGTCTGCTGAGGGTTTTCACACAACAGCCTCATATAGCAAAAACCTAAAAACAAATGAGTAAGTCAGCCGAATGGTTCAGGAGACCTCTTTATGAGAATGGTCACATGATACAGTATCTCTATACTTCAGACCCCTCAATCTGTCTCATCCCCTTGCATGACTGCAGCTAACATTCTTTCTTTCATAAAATTTTAAGGAGTTCCTCATAATTGCTAAAGACACATTCAAACCACATCACCAGTCATGTGATGGACTTTGGGAAGCAGATGATGTCTGTAATTGATTCTTCTATTTCTTTATGCAACAGCAAATGATACCTTTTTAAAAAGGCCTCTAACTTAACATTTCAATGGCTGTTACTCTGACCTAAGTCTCTGATAAGCTCAGGAATTTCAAACAAGCCACAGACTGTAAGCAAAGAGACTCAAAAAACACAAACCTTCACCTCATCTAATAACACTCAAAGTCTTCACTATCTCATTCAAAAAGATTAATGACTAAGAAATATAAATGTGAATGAAATGGAAAGAGAAATGATTCTTTTTTACTATTTGAGTGAATAAAAATGGGTAAGCAGCAAGTCTAGATGTGCTTACATTGTGTCAGAGCAGCAAATTGGAGACAGAAATACAACTAAAACTGAAAGTGGATGAAGTAGACAGGGACTGGCAAAAATGTCCATCATTTGGAGCAAGCTGGGAGAACAGCAGAAGCAAAGCAGATCTGTTTTGCTAAGACCTGACAGAAGCACCTTTCCCTCCAAGAAAGTATATAATCTGATTCCTGCTCAATGAGTTTGTGATCTAAAACTGGAGACTCTTCTCATCTTACTTTCTCATGTGGACAACTTCCTGGCTCTACCTCTGAAATAGAGATAATAGCTTGTGTTTTCATATACACACACAACCCTTCGTCTTATTAGCTGAGGAAAGAGGTTTATAATTTGACCAATTAATCCACAGAAAGTAGAGAAAACCAAGATGCAAACCAAAGCTACTGCTCTAAGCTTGCCTCTGCCTCTTAAGCCAAATCACAGTTAGGGTTCACAACTGGGAAAAAGTGCAAACTTCCCCAGAATTCACACATAACAAATACACTGGAATTCACATTAAAAGTAAGTATTTAAAATCAAATTCTCCTTTTGCCTGAAATACATTTCTTGGGCTGATGAAATGACTGAGTGGGTTAAGCACTTACCATGGAAGTATGAGTAAGATTTCCCAGAACCCAGTGGAAGGAGGCATAAGCCACACCATTCTTGTGTAATCCCAGCACTCTACCAAAGAATGGGAAGACTTAGACCATGGATAAAGGAACAAATGATCCTGTCTCAAGCACAATAGGAACTGAGCCGATGATTAGTTTTTGTTGCATTTTTTGTAGGCAGTGTAGTTTTCATTATGCTTTCTCCTCCCTTTCCTCCACCTCTTATACTCTATCTATCTATCTATTATCTATATCTTATCTATCTATCTATCATCTATCATCTACGCTCATCTCAATATATGTATGATAGATAGATAGATAGATATAGATACAAATAGATATAGTTATAAATATAGATACAGATATAGACACATATATCTATATGTGGTGTGTGTGTGTGTGTGTGTGTGTGTAAAAATGAAGGAAGATCACATTTAATGGAAAGGTGGGTTAGAATCACAGGCAGATCAAACTAAAAATTCTTCATATGGAAGTCTGAGGAAATCCATTCTTACATGAGAGAGAGAGAGAGCAGTTCTAAAGTACATGTTTTAATGATGTTTTAATGTCCCTATGTTGGGTATTCAATACCTGAATACTTCAGAACACAGATACAACTACATTTCATGTTTTTATTAGTAATAACAAGAGAAAAACCAATGTCAGAGACTTATCAAACCAACGATGTCAGAGACTTATCAAACCAATGTCAGAGACTTATCAAACCAATGTCAGAGACTCATCAAACCAATGCAGGTCCTCCCCAGGAGAAGCAACATTTCCAGAATTCTCATTTACAGAGGGAGATGAAAGGAACACAGACATTGTGTAAGCAATTCAGAGTCAGTTGATGCAAGAATCAAAGACTTCATGAAACATTCTGCAAGTGTTTAATATTTTCTGGAGAAAATTTAGAATGGTATGCATTCCCTCTTAACTGCCTCCTGACTGTATTGTAGAACCTTCTGGAACAGGCAAAATGGACCTCCTACCATCTTGTTTGATAATTAATTATTTTGTTCCGGTTACAATGTCAAAACCTACAAGTCCCACTGGCACATATTTTCCCCAAAACTGTATTTTACTTAAAGTTTTACTAAAATGTTATGTCTATATACAACACCACCAGTGTCCTCCTTCATTTATTTCATTCAATTACTCACAGATTTGTAATGCTTGGTAAACTAGAAACTATTGGTATTCTTTTCTTATCTCATTATACTCAAGTTCCAAAGAACATGGAAACCCATTGCACCAGAGGACAATACAGTGGGACAGATTTCAATGTGGCACACACAAAAACATCAAGTTCTTTGAGAAAGACAGTGGAGAGAAAACAGCTGCGAGTTCTCCATGGAAGAGTTGAAGCTTCGTTAGAGTTCTAAAGAATCTGCACAGCTTCTCCAAGGTCAGAGAGTTTGGATGAAGAAAGCAGCAGGTGCACAAGGACCTCAGCCCACCCAAAGGAAGACAGGGGAAGAAGGAAAGTGAAACTGATCAGACATGCTCCAAACCATAGGAGACTTTGTTTGGCAATAAGTTGACTTGAAGAGTCACCTGAATTAAACCATGTAGTTTCATCGTAAATGATAGCAACTTATTACCAACAAGATGGACTTGACAAAAACCACAAGGAGAAAAGTCAATAAAGAAATCCTCCAAAAATTCATAAAGAGATGAACAAGATCTGAGAAAGGGCAGCTGGGAAGAGACTACAGAGAATTATTGGCAGGTTGAGGGATTTGTAGTATGAATATACTGAAAGAGTTGGTGAACAGGTGGGTATGAAAGATTACCAGCAAGAGTGAATAATTATACCCAGGCTTTAAATGTGAATAACAGAAAGGCAAGGACAAATAGGGGAAGATAGTAGTAATTTCTCAGTGCATCCAAATATCCCATGAGATATCCTGATAATATGCAATAGTAGAGAGTAAAAGCAGCCTTCAGTAGCTAAGGAAGCAAGCTTGCAATGGACAATAAAGACGACAGATTTCAGTGATGGCATCTACACAGCTTAGATGTGCTGAGATGTGAAAAAGCTTCTACAGCACTACATAGGATGGAAAGAGAGTGGCTAACTTCAACACAGCGAATTATCAACATTTACTGTGCGTAAATAAAAGAGGTGTTAGGAGAGAACTGAGAAGGTGTGGCTGGTGGCTGAGATGCAAAACGACCCAGGAGAGAATGATGTCAGAGGAGTTTGGGCAGGACAGATTCTTATGAAAGTACTCACTGCCAGTGACACCATGGAGTTTCAGAGAGTATGAGGATTAGGATCCAGAATGTCGGCAGTACATCTTTATGGTGTGAGCCCTGCATTTTTATTCATAAGATGAAATTAAATTGCCTTAGAAACTGTTTTCTCCCAATACACTGATCATTTCCTTTTAGGCTATGTCAAATTAAATATTTAGAGCATGAGGACAGTTTCTTTCATTTCTATACTTAACAGCACATTGTAAAAAGAATAGAAACCATATGGCATTTAGCTACGTATATTGGTGTAGAAATGAGTTAAATGAGGCTTTTGGGTGTCAGCAAGCCTGGATCTATAGTATGAAGAAGATGAGTTCTTTAATTAAATAAAAACTATCAAATTCCAATCACTAGACAGATGCGTGGGCTATGGGTGGTTGTGTGTTGTGTGTGGTGTATGTGTGCATGTAGTGTTGAGGCCCAGTGC